>KN890027.1:11299-43997 GCA_000934455.1 Apostichopus parvimensis
TACCTTTAACATAATTCCTTATGGGATCAGACACTCTGCATTCTTGCACAAAAATTCTGCACTGTATAAAATTATTTCTCAAGTTTACATTTGACACTATAAACAGTGCTGCCTTCAAGTGATATTCAAGGACAAAATAAATACATGAAATTACTGTACTGTGTTACTGCTATGAGTCATGACATCATGAAAGTCACTGTAAGTGCTGTTAGTTATGATCAAATTTCAAGCTAATTTGGGTTTACTACACATACTGTACTGTAATGCAGCTACCTTAGTATCTTATGACAAGCCAATGGCAGAGTGATTCCTTGTCCATGTCAAAACGTTAAAGGTTTTATAAGTACAGTACCTTGTGCCCATGCACAAACTATTCATGTTTTGCAGGTTTTCCATGACTGAATATTAATGTGACTGACCTACTGTACAGTAGTACATACTGTAGGTACTGTAATTTACACTATTGCTTTCAAAATCCAGTAATCTGGTTCTCTGATCATGAACTTTCAGGCTATGTGTTTTTTCAATATCGAGTGCACATCCTGTAACCTTACTGTGCTGTTGTGGCTTCAAAAACCTATTAGCAAATATTCATGTTAAGTACAGTACTACTTCAGGGCAAAATCAAGCCCCATAAAAATTTTTTTTTTTTTATTCTGACCTTCAAATACCAAGGCTAAAATACCCCCAAACTCCCAGGGTTGGGTAATCAAAGGGTACCTTGTCTTGACTCTATCAAATACACTTTCCCATCTACCCAGTCTCTTCACTGGTTAACATTTTAGCACTGCACACCTATAGACCCTCCTCAAGGAAGACACCCATCACCTTTCAGTCTATCTGTATCTATGTGAATAAGAAGCCAAATTCAGGTCAGAGAGGTGCATGGTAAATGCAAATTGACCGCTTCATTAAATTAACTTTATTCACAGTCAGTGTATAATGGCAGAATTAATGGCCATAAAATCTACTGTATTGCACTTGGAGACTGAATCCTGTGATCGAGTTAAATCATGTATTTTCCAAACTTGAGGTAACAAACTAAGTTTACCGGAGTTCATTAGATCTCTGTTTATTATACAAGTTAAAATGCATATTAGTACTGTAGGACACATACATACATACCATACAGTACATGCCATACAATACATCACATATCAGCAGCAACAGTATTTGACACTACTGCTCCATTGCTAAAGGTGTCACTGACGATGTAATTCATTTTCACATGTACTGTACATGTATCAAGTGAAAATGAAAATTTGAAAAGAAAGAAAAAAAAAATACCTGCAATGTTCTATATCAGGGTAGTGAAAGTAAACCCATTTAGTGAAGTGGTTTAGTATAGTGGTCAGTTGAAATTTATGTACAATACATCAACAGATGAATTAGAGATTAATATGAAAGATGGCCGATCACTTTGAAAAGTTTGTTCATAAGATTGAAACTGAAGTTTCAAATCCATTGTCAGATCTTTGGTTAAATACTAAGAGTAAACGAACACCCATGAAAGAAAAAAGGTAATCCAGTTATTGCACACATACAATTACCAATACAATGTGACTTTCATTGTTGGTTGTTGGCAGTAAAAATCTGTAACAATGAAATTTTCATATCCAATTTAAGTAGGTTCTATTTATAGTTAGTAATACACATATACTTTATCATACAATAAAGAAAAATACTTGCTGACTGTACTGATAATTGGCGAATGTACAGCACAGGTACTTCCTGCAGAAGCAAGACAAACCTAACGACGTTGATTAATTAAAGGAGAAGTAAATCAAGCCATCAACATTGATCCAGTTGTCAACAGAGACAGGATCACTCTACTAATGCAGAGCTCTGAGAAAAAACTCATTCCATTTTGAGCGACACTGTACAGTACCATGATGTTACTGAAGAGATCAGGGACTTGAGCAAGTCTAATTATGACATCATTCAAGGGCATTTGGACCACTCATACTGTACCTGAAATTTACTTTCCTTATTCACTTTAAATTTACTTGAAATATATCGTAAAATTGCCAATTGTGAGCCTAAAATAATTGAGTTTTTGGTTTTGTTATATGAGCTAGTAATGACATTTTTTGCACTAACAACACTGTTCATGTTCTGCAATTTGAAAATATGAATGGTTTAAAGGTTTCACTTCTTAATGGCACCACAGTATGACAGTATTAAACATTGACAAAATGACCGGACACGGTCTATGAAACTTTTAAACCTTCATCCCCCACCCAATCCCTGTCCCTAAATGGATACAAGATTCTTTGGGGCAGTTGTTTGTTGTAATAAACACTAGCTCATAATTTATCAAAGGTAACGAGGATAGTTGGGTTAAATTCTCCAGACAAAAAATAAATTACTGTAGAAAGGTATTTTTCTTTTATTTTGTAACTATTAAATTGTACGGTCTACCAAACAGCAATTTCTTTGCTGTAGGATGCAGCAATTACAGTAGTACTGGTATTCACCGACTAGACACTTTAGATGGTATAATGAGGAGGTAGCTTGACCAAAGGTGACCGGTCACCATAGAAGGTCAGTCGGGTCAATCTAGCCACATACAGTGAGTGTCAAACATAAGTTGTGAGGAGGCAAAGTACTTTATGTACTATACGTTAAGCCTCAAAGGAAGTTTCAACAGCAAGAGGCTGTGAGGCTGTGATGCTAAAGTGGGTCTCCAGGTGCACAGTGCTAAATGTATGTTAACAATTCTTGTACGGTACAGTAGGTAAGACTGAAATCTTACAAACTTGTAGGGATGTGACAGGTATGAGATTAGTGAATCTAATGAATTCATTTTAACTACTGTACAATACTGCTTTAAGTTTCCACCACCAGACTCATATTGACAATTACACACAACAACAGACACATACTGTGCAGTACCAACAATAATTCAGTGCCGACAGCAATATATACATGAAATATAGATGCATGCATAGGAAATAAATATTGATATTTCATTGTCCAAGAAAATGGAAGATGTTTGAATGTCAGACAACTATTGTACAGTACTTAGAACAAGATTCAGTTACTCCATGGCAGACAATAAAATAAGATTGCTCTATAGGGATCCTGTTAAAAAGAAACAGGGTGGTACAGAAGGGGATCAGGATACGAAAGGGGGAAGGGGGGGGGGCAGTGCACAGTGTGTATAAAAGGAGCAGGAATGGTAGGATGCTGGAACTTGAAGTGCATTTATGTACTGTAAGGGTTGAAGTGATGAAAACTATTGTTTTTTGCAGGTGGGATGAGATATTGTACTTGTAGGCAAGGATTGATAACCAGAAACGTTGTACATGCATCAAGTCTCTGTCAGTCAAGGTGTAGAATATTGTTTTAATTTTCCACTAACAGTACCATTAATTATTTCATTGTTTCACATTGAGACAGAGAAAAATACTCACAAAAGGAAAAAGGAAACTGAATTGAGAAAACATAGAAACCAAAACATATTAACAACTCAGTGTAAACTTAGCGAATATACTGAAACTATTTCCATAATGAATACACATTAAGATTTCAGATTCTTGGAAACTACAGAGATATTGATGTTGTCATCTATACTGTGCTATATAGCAATATATATACGGTAGTTGTTTAGTAATAATTTACAGTGTACTGTGCTCTAAGTGTGTTACTGTAAATACAGTTTTAAGGTCAAATCTACCAGTTTTTCTTAGGTTTTTTTTTATCTCACCCAGAATAATTTGGCAGATTGATTATTATTAGTTCAAGTCAAGAAATATACTGTACGTGTGTAACCTGCATATCTTTAAATTATTTTAAAAGATTTCAATCAACATTTGTCAAGTTCTCTGGTCTGCTGAATACAGACTAAAGTTTCCTGGCAGTGTAGGAAGATAAATCAATTCTGTAACAGTTGGAGTGGTTGGGCAGTAGTAATATTGGCTGAGCTACCACAGACTTCATTCACACACTGTAGGCAAGCCTAATTGAGGAAAACAATAACACAGTCTACAGTATCACTTGGAAGAATATCCCAATCCCCACCCCCTATAACATGGGAGCATATCCCAATCCCCACCCCCTAGAATATCCCAATCCCAACCCCCTGTAACGTGGTAGAATCCCAATCCCCACCCGCTGAAACCTGGTAGAATATCCCAATCCCAACCCCCTCTAATGTGGTAGAATATCCCAATCCTAACCCACTGTAACGTGGTAGCATATCCCAATCCCTGCCCCCTGTAACGTGGTAGAATATCCCAATCCCCACCCCTGTAACGAGGTAGAATATCCAAATCCCAACCCCCTGTAATGTGGTAGAATACCCCAATCCCAACCCACTGTAACGTGGTAGCATATATCCCAATCCCTGCCCCCTTTAATGTGGTAGAATATCCCAATCCCCACCCCTGTAACGTGGTAGAATATCCCAATCCTCACCCCTGTAACATGGTACAGTACTAGAATATCCCAAGCAACTTTAATAGAGTGTTATGGTAATTAATTGATTTGTGGTTTCAATGACAAGTTCTTGTCAGAGGGTAGGCCTACAGTATTTTGTACTGGATGTTTTTTACAGTATGTCTATATGTTGAGAAGGCTGGTCCAAGTACTCAAGTAGACATATCTACAGTATGATGTCAGTATAATCTAACTGAGGAATTCATAGTTTTAACAATACGGCTGAGTACATACAGTACTGGTTGTATGTGTGTATGTACAATCCTTATATATACCTGTATAGTAACACTGAATAGCTGCAATATCAAGCTCTGTACTGTAAAAAATTACTGAGCAGCTCATAGTATATACAGTACGGCTGAGTACATACAGTACAGGCTGTACTGAATTTGTACAATGAGATTTGCATGCTTAAGTCTGTAGCTCTGCTTGTTATAATATCATGAACAGTACTTAATGATGTATCACAAGTGTCCTTTAAGTTAATTACTAAAGTTGACCTAGTTCCTGTCATTCTTTCATCCATGTACCCCTATTCTGCTTTTAAAATGTTATAATAAAGTAGACAACTGCACCTCTGTGGCAATCAATGCTACTGTACTGTAGGTCAATCGGTAAGTTCTGAAATTAGCAGGTCACATTTGATGACCTTTCACTGTGTACATACCACTGTACTGTATCTGTACAATAGTGTCCTGATAGCACTACAGCGGTTGGAAACCTCTCCAAGGATATTTAATGAGTGTGATTTCCTGTCTTGTGACAGTACACAGTTCAACTCTAAAGTTATCTCTTCCAGTAAGACCTTCATTGCACTGTAAGAAGCATATTAATACAGTACTACACAACAGCCTGTGTCATCTTCTAGCAATTATTTAGCCCGGTACTGTCATTTCTAGCATGTTACTACATAGCCATTTTGGTCACTATATAAATAGTGACAATCAACATCCTGTTTCGGAATGTTTACATTCTGCCAGCGTTTTTTTTTTTATGATATTAAAGGAGATAAATGGTGTGATGGTCTTTCGATAGCGTCGGGCACAGTAGAGGGTACAAAATCACGTCTTGTCCTGGAAGTGGATTTTAGAGGAGTTAACACTTTAGGTAAATAAGGCTCTAACATCTAGTAGAGCTCTTCAAATTCAAGAGTAGAACATTTTCAACTTTCACTCTCTCTCTTTCTCTTAAGAAGAGGAAAGTACTCAAGTTCAAACATATGGATAATTGTGTAAAGATAGCCTTTACTTAATAAGTAATGATTTTGAGACCTGATTGGAGAAACATATCAGATCTTTCCAAGGCCTAGACACAAATTTAGCAGCCTTGAAGGAGACTTAACTTTTATGGGATGTAATTTACATGGTTAACAATCATTGGCAGGATTTAAGTGCCAGACCCTAGACGTTATCCTCCTGTGCACACTAATAATTACAGAGTCGTTCCAAAGAGTGAAAGGGAAATTTACAGTAATTACATACTTTAATATTTCATAAAGAGTCTCCTTTGAGCTGCTTTTGCAAAATTGTCAAGGTCTTTTCCAAAAATGACTTGCTGCTCGAATCAAAATGTCTCTTAAGTATAATGACTATATACTTGTAATTAACTAAGTTCTGTGTAATATTCTAAGTACTGTTAACTTTGCCTACAGTACAAGTGTGCCATCTAGAAAAGAACACACTATTCTGTCCAAATAGTAAGTGTATACAGGTATACATAGTAAATCAAACATGCTTACACAATTTCTTAATTGGTTATTTATATATATTTAGGTGTGGGGAAACTGGATCTCTCAAACTGACTGTAATGAAAGCCTAGAGAGTTCTGGGAAACATCTCCAGGGTTGCTCATTTAGAAGGGAAGTTAAATATTAAAGGGATAGATTAATTACATGTATTCCATATGATCACATGACTTACTGTATCCACCAATCACTGATTGTGATAGAGATGCTATCATGCATTGCTAATTGAAAAGGAATAACAAAAAAGAAGATATCTGAGCTTAACATCATTTCAAGACGACTGTTACAGTGAAATATATACTGCAGTGTACAGCTGTATACATGGGACATACACAAACCTATAAATCAATAATATACATTTTCTGTTACGAGTCACAAAAACCTTGGTTATATTTCTATCTATATACCACAGTACTGACTATGGGAACAGGTTGATATGCAATTGTATTGTAATACGTACAGTAGCTGGTATACAGATACAGTATGTCAGAAGCCAAGGGATCAAATTTATGTAAATATGATTCATATTGATATTAGTTGAAGATTTTTATCAATTTCATCAATAACCTACCAATGGAACATTTCTTCAAAGCTGAGTGAATGATGTCAGCTTTTTTATCGAAACAATGTTACTGTAGCTTTTATTCTTTTATATTTCTAACTGTATATAGTAAGAACCGGTCAAACAAACATACAAATCCAGCACCTTTTGGTTGCAAAATCAATACATTGACACACAAACCATATATGCTGATTGTGCCACTGTACCTCCACAATGCCTGATTGGAGGTCTACGAGCATTAAGGTCCAAATTTATGTCTACAACGTATGTTCTTTCTTGGCTTGTGTTTACATAACTCTACATCCAACACAGTCACTTTATACTAGATTGTAACATGCACAAAGTTATGCCGAGATCATGACCCCCCAAAGGAAGAAGTCTGTAAGTCCTCCCCCTCCCCCCTCCCTGTCCTCCCCCCCCCACTGCTAGGAGTGCCAAACATCAGGACTTCATAAATGAAAGTCAACAACCTTAGTTTAGGGAATCAAATACCCTTTTTTTTATTTGATTAAACATACTCACAGATAGACCCTTCAAAGTCTCCAATCAAAATACTTTTAAAAGGCTAATTGCAGGAATCGATTTGCTGGTACATAATGTGTGCTTAGTTCTAGGACTAGCTACTGGTAGAAGTTCAATCTATGTCTTCAAGTTCTAAACAGCCTGGTACAAATGTAGGAAAACAATTGGCTGACTTTGAATCAAAGAATACTTTTGAATGGCACTGAGCTGTAACATAATCTTTCTATGGTCTAGCCAGTGAGCATATCTGCAAAATTTGCATGTACACATACAGTGGGTTCTAGTATTTCTATAGACACTGTACATATTAGCCATGATGTTTATTTACAGCCTGTTTGTTTTTCCAATGAAATAATTACATTACCTCACAGCCTTAATTATAACATCTTAAGTTTGACACAGCAGAAGGGAACATCACTCTCATTTAAGCATCAATTTCATGAAAAATTTAATTAATTTACCAGAATTATAATTTGTCAACTTAAATGCATGTGCGAAGGTATGGAAATTTTTTCTTGGCTCAACATTTTTGACTCCAGTGTAATCTGTCACAATCTGGTAAACTTTAATCAAACAATGGTTGAAATCATTAAGTTGAGGGTTATAACCACACCTAACAGCAACATCAAAACTGTGGTCTTCAAAAGCCCTGGTTTTAATACTTTTTTGCTTGGAGACCCCAATTTGCACATTCGATCATTTTTGTGATACTCCAGTGGCTGATGATGTGCCTTGTGGAAAGTTTCTACAAGGTAGCATCATCCTCCTCCCCCATGAGAAATTACTATATGATTTAGGGTGTTTTTAGTGCAAAAGGCTAATGGAAATGATCATATTTTGCAGTTTTTTCTGCAATTTTATGTTCAAGATTATTCCACTTTTTCCCACAAATATCGGCAATTTCTCCGTTCTTCTGAACTGTTTGGCATCCCTCCAAACAAAAGGTCCCGACCCCCACTTTGAATACCAACATGGGATTCTAAAAGAACGCCTGTGCTCTTAGCATCATCAAGTTACAATACATAAATATTATATACCAATGGAGCCTACCATCCTAACATAGTTCCTATACTATGGTGGCCTATACAGTACTATACAGTAACTATTAGTAGAAGGATAGCCTACAGTAGCTGAACAGGTATATAGCAAACAAAACATTGACGTTGCCAAAAAGCAAAGATGTTCAATGCCAATTGAAATTATCCGGGCTGTGGTTAGCCAGAAATTACAACAGTTGACTGAAAGATGTCATCTGGATGCCTAAGTATTAATATGATTTAGACAGTTCTCCTGTCGATACGTAAGCACTAAGAATGACCAGGGTTGAATAAATTTTAATTGCCTTGAGGTACATCAATTTAGGCTTTTTCTTAGCTACAAAAGTATTTAAACCCTTCTGTGGAACTGAAACTTTTTATATTTAATTTCTGACGATGAAATCACAAAGTACAGAATGTGTAATTTCGTTAGTTGTATACCAGTGTATTTGAAAAAAGATACAAAAGTGGCCCAACTAAAAAACATGATAATCTAACTTGGAAGTTTGATAAACTGCCCACCTTATTGGATACACTATTGTCTGACTGAATCACCTATCTTCACCCATTTTCAGTCATTTTGTATAATATCAATTACAAGAATTTGTAAATTTACATGTGACATTTATGATTGGTATATTGTTTTAGATGTTTGACTTCTAGTCTGCAGCTTTGCAACCTTGTATCTAGAAAAGTCCAACTGTAATCAAGCTGTGTTTTTGTTTTCCAGTGGGTGGATTATGATGGAAATTTCAGGAAATGTGATAGGAAGCATCAACTTTGTTTGTGATTAATATTTTAAATATTTCTTCGAGATTCGCTAAGATTTTGACAAAAAGAAGAAATTGACGGTTTGAGTTTTCGTGGTCTTGCATTACTTATCCTTCTAATGTAGCCTGTAGGCTAGGCCTAACTTGGACCAATTGCAGAATACCCTGCAACTCACACACCAGGCTTTTTGAGAACAACAATACATTGTTTATAGAATAGGGATTTCATAATCTGTGAGACTCAAGAGTTGCGGAATATTCTGCAATTAAACAACATTTAGGACTAAGATATCATCACCTTCAACAAAACAATTGTCCTCTGGTCAAAGGTCTGGGCCTAACATTATTTCAGGCAATATTAGCCTAACTTATGATATGAATAGAACAGTATGTACCAACTTGAGCTAGGCTAGTTACCTTTTCAGAGCTAAGATCAGGGTCGTCTTGGCACAGCCTGCACAGAAATGATTTGGGATCCCGACAGAGCGTTGTACTCGTTGTTAAAAAGGTTGTTCCTCCGACATTGAGACGAACCCACCTTGAGGAACTTAAGTGACATTCAGAACCGTAACCATTTTGAATTTCATTATGACCTATTTCTTCAGTTTCCATAGTAGCCTGGGATAACTTTTCGCCCTTCGTGTCTTCACAGTTCGTCGCCATTTTTGATGAAGTGAAAGCAAATATATTGTTAGAATTTGGCATAGTAAAATCTTACTTACAAACCCAGGTCACTCATCAAATGTATTTTAATCTAGCGCCATCATTTTATTACACTAGTTGGACGAAAATCCAACCCGGGGAATACAACATGTTTTCAGTATAGCACAGTACCACAGCAATTTCTGTATCAATTTTTGTGTAAAGTACCAGCACGAGATAGAAGAAACGCGTGTAGCCTAACGCGCGCATACTACATGACTTACACGGAGTTTCGAATCTACGGAGAAAGTGGGCCAACGAGTCAACAACGGAGTTAGACGATTCCAGCCTGCCGTAACATTCCCGTGAGGAACTTGACTATGTCATGTTATTTTGCACTCAAGACACATAGTCCCAAATCCTTTTTTTCTAAATTGTATCGAACGAAACATGTACCGTAGCCCGTAGTTTAACTAACTTAACGTTAGGACTTAGCCAAGGCCTAAGTTAATATTAAGGCTATGACACTTTACAGATACAGTAAGTATAACAACAGGCTACAACAGGCTAAGCCCGACTTAATTGGCCTAAAGTGAGTAACGGTAACCATGTATGTTAGGCCATGTAGTTGCACATACATTTCATAATAGCCTAGGCCTACGGTGAGTCCTTGGCTCATTCCTCTGTTCCAACATTTCACTGATTCCATGGTAAAGGACCCTTCACGAACCTTTCATCGCCAAATCCTAAGGATAGTAGTAGTAGTACTTCCTACTACTAGGTTAGAATAGAAATAGTATTTGGCTACAAGAAAAAATTCCAGTCTCCAGAATATAAGTTTTCAAGCTACCCCACCATGTAGGGACTAGGACTGGAGTAGGAAGCAGAATATAGGCCAAACCTAGTAGTAGGCCTAGTACTAGTAGTAGTATATGACATATTCACATACTGCTCTCTCATTAGGCCAAGGTTACCTTAGATTTAAGAAGTCCAGTAAATTGTCTTGCTGTACATGCAATAGTTTAGGTCTGTGTTTCATGGAAAGTTATTAGTAAAGAAAAAGGAAACATATCATTTGGTATTTTCAGTACAACTAAGGAGCTTTCCAACACTGCTTAAGGAGAATTTGTCAGCCACGGCTAGTCAGGCTGCCAGTTTACACGTAGTGTCTGCCATAGTAAAGCATAGGTTTTCATCATAGAAAAAATAGCTTTCCGTTGTGGCAGAGACTACTGTACTGTAGTTACCATATTTGTTAGGAATGGCATCAGGAATTCACATTCAACATTTTTCAACGGGGTGTACAGCAAGTTTGAAACCAACTTCAGTGCTGTTCGAGCTTCGTTTCAATCAAGTTCATCTACAGTATGACATTGAGAAATTCAATATCTCAAGCAGGGTATTTCAAAGTCTTAGTGAGGGTCCAGGGGGCAAATCCCTTTGAAAGCTTTAGCATTTGGTGGTATTGCTTATTGTCTGGTTGTGACTTTAAGCCGAAGGGTACAAAAAAAAAACGCGGATCAGAAAAGAGGGAATACAGTTCACTGGAAAGTATACCATGCCCTTGTGGGGATCCTGTATTTGTAATACTTAGGTGTGCTTGAATTATTCAAACCCTGACAGGCACCCTTCCAGTAAATGAATGCTGCCGCTCGTAATCTGCAGAGATCATACAGTGGAAGAAGGGGTGCATGAACATCATACCACAAACAAATTAACAGCATAACAGGATTAACAGCATAGTCCAGCTTTAGTGCCTCGCTGACCTGTTATGTTTTTAAGTTGAAATGCTTTGTAAAGTACTTTTTGTTGATTCTTTAAATCTTATGATATATGTTTTTTTTTTTTTTGCTATAAAGGTTAAATGGTTTCGATCCAGTGATGAAATGAAGACGGCTAGAAGATCCAATGCATCTGGGTCTGTACCACTCAAGGTGTTCATATCCAGAGTATTACTCAATGCTAATAGTGGCCACTGCTTTGGAAAATGGATGCCAGACAAAAACCTTGCCTTCATCCTTGCCATCGAGGAATCATCGGCCGAGACAGATCAGGATTTAATTCCATTTATTTATTGGGAAAACATTTATATGCAGACAGAAGCCACGAAGGCCAGTTCAGACTGGAAATGTAGTGAAATTGAGTTGACATTTGTACAGCACAACTTCAATGGTTTGCCTTCGTGTCGGTATTGGAACACTATCCACAATGGCCTTGGAAAGGATATTATCCTCATTGTGTTTGATGAAAAAAATGTCAAAGGGCATAAGCTGACAAGCCAGACAATGTACAATGAGTGTAACACATCTGAAGTTAACATCTTGTCAGACCTATTGAGACAATCAGAAAGGAGAGAGCAAATAGGGGTCAAGTGGAGGGGTATTCACTTAAGCCTGGCATGGTTGATATTCTTGGTGCAGTGGCCTTTTTGTACAATGCTCAAAATCTTTCTCTCTGGATACTTTGCAGTGGAGCAAATGTAGGTAATTTCATTATTCCACTGAAAGAAATTTCAAACAGTGAAAATCGATTGGAGTTGTACGATCACAAATTGTTTTGTGCCCCCCCCCGCCCCACCCCCTTGAAAAAAATTTTCACAACAACTTTTGCACCCTCCCCTCCTAAATATAAGAAAACATGTTCCAACTGGCTGAGGGATGTTATTCTATGTTACTGCTGCTTCACATCACATCATCGGCTTCTCGCTTCTCTCCATTTCAATGATTACTTACATTCCAAAATTATCTTACATTCCAGAGTGATCTGGCATTCATCTTCATCAAAATAAATTTTGTGCGAGCATTAACTTGTGCTACATTCCCAAATTTGTATATACTAGTTTTTACTGTATGCCTATATAAGTATCCAAACAAATAACTTGATGGAATTTCACTTTGCATATATGGTTTTTCATCTGTTGTTCAGGTTGTCAACAGATTGGATCCAACATCTAGTGTCCTTGCCGATGCTAACCTCTCACCTAGCAACCAAAATCAGCGTTCTCAAAGGTTTGACGATGCAGAGAGAGGATAAAGACAAAAATAATGAAGTAGACAAACTCAGGTACGGGTCGACAATAAGAACAGTAATCAGATAATCAGATAAAAATTTAGAGGGAGATTGGGCTTGAAACCAGTTGATAGTATGTTGAAAGCTTGTCTGTTATATCGTTGATAAACTCTGCAGCATACAGGAATATTATAGCCAATATCACATTGCAATATCAAATGTTAAAGTTGCTATACAAGTGTAAAGATGTATACATAGCTGCTTTCTACACAGAAACTATAACTTAAAAGGAGGGAAAATATTCAGAGTCTCCCAAAATGCTATACAAAGTTTGAATACTATATTATTCCCTGGCATATCCGACAGTCAAATTTGGAAAAAGGCTGACGTTTAAGCTCTGAGGGCCACACAATGTGTCTATCCATTGAACAAGAGTACATTCCAACATGGGGTAGACAAATTAAGTTATGTACTAGCTCAAATCAACAGAGGCTGGAGTGCAACAGTGAAAACGGTGAAATCACTAATGAACAGAAATATTAAGTCCCCAAATTTGGCAAACTAGACATACTTTAACCAATCAATTCAAGAGTCCCATAATCACCACTATACAGTATCAAGTCCCTCCAGGTGGTACAGGACCAAAAATAAATGCTTGGGAGGTACTGTACCCATCAAAATATCAACACCTTATCTTAAATGATCTTTTCACTTTGGGTAATTATGAATCCATTATCACCAAACGATACCCAAAGTGGTCAATTTGTTACTCGATTGCAAACTTGGTAGACATGTGCTAAGGCAGGATGTCCATCTACCTGTATTCTACATGCCAGCAGGACTTTCTTGATATTTTTCAGTGTCTATTTAATAATTTCCACATCGTCTGGTAATACCAACATTGCTACTGTACATTCATTAATATTATGTGGTGTGCCATAACCTACAGTATGGAATCTACGGTAGTATGTTTGTGTCAAGGTAGTTGGTCCTATAAAATGCAAGGAAACATCACCTTGAAGGTAATAAGCATGAACCCTGTAAAGTCCATGGGGAAGGCACCAGGGGCTACGGTACGTGAAGTCGGCTGGTTCCTCAGGAATTTGCGTGTGATGAACGGAACGCAAATGCTGCCTGAACTTGGCAACAGTTAATGTGGCAACAAGTCTGTCTTAGAATTTGTGCAACAACTTTTCTCTTTATGCTTTAGCATTTACATTATTTTTCTTAACTAGTCAATATCAGATATATCGTACTCATATCTTTCTTTATTAGGGTTAGTAATTAACTATATAATATCATATATATTGTACTCTGTTTTATATCTTTTTTTATTTAGGGTTGGTATTTAACTATTTAATATCAGATATATTGTACTCTGTTATATATCTTTCTTTAATAGGGTTGGTAATTAACTTTTCAATATCAGATATATTGCACTCTGCTTTACATCTTTCTTCATTAGGGTTGGTAATAAGCTGCTGATCCTGTTGGTGGATCTTCTCCTTGGCTGTCTAGTTTGCTACCTCATTCACAAATATCATCTTCAGCAGATCCTCTCACACAACCTTGTCAAATTCTTGCAGGTAAACTAGCAATTGTGTTGGTGGTGATGTTTTGGTCAGGAGTTATAATTAATGTTAGATCTCACTTTCATCTTCAAGTATTAACTGGAATGAAATATTGGACTCAGATGTCAGTGAGATCAGTGGTGAGGTCTACCTGTCCTAACTCAAAGAATATTCAGTAGTTGCTGTGCTCTTCAGGAATCATACCTGAAATACAAGATTGACCATATCATCAGTTGATAATTTATCCAGAATATTATCACAAAATGATCAAATTGCTACAGTAGAAAAGGAGCAAAGATTTATAGCAGTTTTTGTACACAGGAACCGTAGTAATTTGTAAGAGTTCAAAATCTTCCAAATGCATACCCAAAATTTCCTCATTACATTGTTATCTGCAAATCATACAAGAGCAGGTTTTATTCTAACAGGATTTCAATATGATTGGGCTAGTTACAAAATGTATTAATAAGCAACCACAACAATTGCTATATGAAACAATGTCCTGTCATCATTCCAATAAATGTCACGTTAAGAGTAACAGTGCAAAGTAATCAAATCAAGAGGTTTGTGACAGTATTTTACAACATTGCAAGAACATAAAAGTTTGCCAAGTTTTTTCCAGACTATTAAAGGTTCCCTCGTAATTATTTTGATAATAACAGAACAGTTTGCATGTCATTAGTAATGCCAGCAATCATTGCCAGCAAAACCTTCATTGATGCTTTAATGTAAGTGTTGTTTGATATCAGAGTGTAATAAGATCTCTCTTCTCACTGACATCTTGTAGAGCACATCCCTCCAGTTACAGGAGCTACTCCGATGGTTAATGGGCGCTCCCGCCGGCCTCAAACTGAATAGTGGTTATGCCCATTTCTTGGGACATTTCTTTCTATATCAAAGCTACTTATGGATTGGTGAGTTTTTGAACGGATACTTCAATGGCCGGCAATGTAACACTCATCCCAAAACAGAAAATTATACTTGATTGAACAGTTAAGCTATTTTCACTGGTTTACCTCTCAATTCTTCCTTGGAGTGGATCATAGTAAGTGGTCTGTGATGCCATTACAGGAGATGTTCTTCACAGATTTCACTTTCCTATTATAATCTTCTTGTTGATTTTGTATGATTGTAAAACCGTAATCACGTAATCCTTCAGTTATTGATCCTGTTTGGTCTTTCTGCAGGTTATCTTTATATTTTATACCCTATCATGGATAACATTATTTGGGGTATGACCATCTCTGGTTGCCTAGGACTAACCGTCTTACTCGCAGTGGCCTCTGACATACTGTCCCTGCTAACATTCCATATCTACTGCTTCTACGTCTATGCTGCCAAGTAAGTAGATGTGGACGCTATATACTTTACTTCTCTGTGGCTTCTGTTGATGATTTATTGACATCTTGATTCACTCTAGTTTATTTGTACTCCTGTGATATGTTTGAAGGTCTGGCACCAAATATGCTAGAAACTAATATAATGGTCACTGAGACACCAATCCAATTCTCAATGTGTCACCTTAAAGCAACTCACAGAGTTCATAACTTTGTAAAATATTAAACAGGAAGAGTAAATTCTCGACCATAAAGACAATTGTGACATTACAAAGTCCTTGGTATACTATTCCTCTCCTTTGCAGAATTTTCACTCTACAACTCCCAGCCCTAACCTCGCTATCCAGACTTTTCCGAGGCAGAAAGTGGAATGTTTTAAGGAGTCGTGTTGATTCTTGTATTTATGATATCGACCAACTGGCAGTCGGTACCCTCATCTTTACCGTCCTTCTGTTTCTCCTTCCAACGTCTCTTCTCTTCTACTCTGTGTTTACAGCAGTGAGTAAATAAATTGTCAATATTTACTCATCCACTCTTTTCATTTGCTCTCTCATCCCAGTGGTGTTTGATAACAGTACATCTCCTTAACCCATTGTCTTACCTCAGTGGCACCTCTCAGGTCTTCCATATCATCACATATTGTTACCCCTACACCTCCTTGTGCCCTAGTACTGCTTTAGTGGCACCTCTCAAGCCTTCCATATATTCACATATTGTTTACCATTACTCTGACCCCTGTTCCTACTTTTGCACCCCAAACATCACCCATCTATCCCATTCAGAAGTCTGACACACCGACACTTTCAAAAAATTTGGATCTGAGTAATAATCATTAGGTATCCATGCATTGGTAGGTGGCTTTATATCTTATAGGTCATTTATGATCTATATGAAACTGTATGCTAAAGTCATATCATACAATAATTAGTAAAGTCTCATGGTGTTTAAAATCATTTGTAACAAATAAATTCACTTTGCGCTAATGTGCTTTAGTAGCAAACACAGTCAGCTACCAGACTTACGTTACGAGTACAAAATCATGTTTACAAGTACAAGATGAATTCAGCTTGGTATGAGGATTGAGTACAAATGCAGCTTCCAAGCAAGAGCACCAGTAGATAATCTTGCCCTAGTAGCTGTATTCGATTCCAAAATGCTCAAAGTACTAGTATGGATACAAATTCCATCAGGGAGAGGATGATTTCAGGTAAATATGCTTGAAATATGAGTACAGACTCAATACAAGTCTGACCGATATCAAATGTTCTCATAGCATTGAAAACCAATTCTTATATACCAGTATACTGTATACTTTGAAATATAGAGTACAGACTCAATACAAGTCTGACCAATATCAAATGTTCTCATGGCATCGGAAACCAATTCTAATATACTAGTATACTGACAGATGGAGAAATTATACCTTTTGTCAAATTTCTTTTCTGATATTCGGTTCATAGAACATTTCTGTCTAAGAATGGTTGGTACATTGTTCTTTATGTCAATTGGTTATATGGAGGAGTTACCAGTTATTTGTCAGTGTTACAGGGTTTGCTCAGAATACTTTATAAGTGCCTGGCTAGTGCTTTTGGCTTAAGATTTTCATCTCTTCTCACAGTTGCAGATGGTTGTCCTGGTGATTCGAGGTATCATAGCATTGGTCATTCACCATCTTAGTACCTTCCCATGGTACACTGTTGTGAAATGGTTGCTAAGGAGGCCAGTCCTCAGAGACCAACTTTCTTTCATCAAGTTGAGAGGGAATCAGGACAGTGTAATATGCCTTGTGTTACAGGTATGACTCAGTTATGTAAATAAACAGAAGTTGAAAGTGGAGCAGTTGATAACAACCTTTTGCTTGGATTTTTTGTCAATTTATGATACTTTGACAGTTAAGTCCCTATAGAACACTATGTTTGTTTCCCTGGATAACTATCACTAAAACTGATAAATAAGCAAATAAAAAACTTAATCTGGATGTTTTGCAGTATACGAGGGCATTATTTATCCTGAATCGCATCACAAAATGCTGTACTGTATAGCAGTATTTGCATTTTTACACAGGAACCATATTATTATATAAGACACAAAGTGGAGAGCCTTTCGAGCTGCTACTCAAAATTTGAACGCCAAATTATATCCTGTTACATCCCTAAAACATGCTTTTTTCTTGTCAGTAATGATCAAACTTTGTTCATGTTTACTTCTCAAACAGTTGCAATTGATGTCCTTGACAAGAGCAGTCAGTTTGACCCGAGAAGTCTACCAAGACAACCAGGAGCAGCCATCTTGGCCGGAACTCATTAAAAACATTCTGCAGGGAAAGGTGATATACCAGTGGAAAAAACTAACAGATAGCAGAGAGATGAAGTCTAAGGAAACGTGAGGAATTATGGGAAGGCTGAAATTGACGAGGTGCTATCTTAACAAATTTCACTTTGTAATTTAGGTACAAGTCCTTCCTAATTCAGAGCTCAGATGAAATCTTTACCAATATTAGAGACAGTTCTATTTACTTACGTACACTGCTCTTACAGTCGAATAAAGCATTTCCATTGTAAACACACACAAACTGATGCATGTCATGGTGGCCTCAAAAATCTCTGTCTGTTATGACAGGTTGTCTACTATCCTATATGTAACCATGGTGAGGTACTTTATCACACTAATGACTCCCCTTTGATTGAAGGAACAATGACTGTTTTATTTGTAAACAAGTCAAAATGGAAACAAGCTTGATTTGTTACGTGAGCGCTATGTAATGTATGTAATGTAAATAAAGTCTTATATAGCACACTACGCGAGATGCATCTGTGCGCTTTACAAACAATCTAGAATATACAATGACATAAAGCAGTAAATACATAAAACAGTAAATGCATATACCATATACAGATATATACAGGAATATAAGATCGAAAGACGAATAAAAGCACTGGTGAAGAGTAATGCGATAAAACAGATTGACTACAAAATCTACAATTTGAATGCTAAAAAGTGAAAATTTCAATTGAAGCTAGAACCTAAAAACCAACACGACAGAACATCAAAAATCTAAAAAATCCTAGAAACCATCATTATAGTGCTCTTGAAAGAGATGCTAGTCAGGAATCTGTATGTGCATGCTTATAATAGAATGCATTTATAGTGAGACTTTAAGCAGTGTGTTGCTCTCCAAGTATAGCCATTCGGTTAAAATCATGGGTTGTTTGTTCATATTCATTCACTCATGACAAAATGGTCTATCATTATACCAAATTCAAATTGTGAAATTGCTCAACCTAAAACATCTTTCAGTTATCAATCATCGACATGAATCAATGGGTCATGGCTTGATCACCTTTGTCCTTGACATTTCAATTACTGGTAACAATGGATCCCTTTCATTAAACTGTTAATGACGATTAATCCTATAACCAGCAATGAATCCTTATGTTAGACCACTGTTCATGTGTCTTGCATTCATGTGTCTTTTGATAATTGGAAGCATTTTTTATTCACAATATCATCATAGTAAATTCATCTTAGGCTGCCTCTATGTGTCGTAAGTCTTGGCCATTATCAGTCAATAATTGTTGACATGTGGATAGTCTGGTTAGAAGTTGAAGTAATTGAATTATGAAAGTTGTTCTTTTAATGGTACCGATGTATGTGAATAGGCATTGCAAGAGTATCTTACTGAGGCAGATAACTAATGAATATGCATAAAGTAATAAAATTTGTTCCCAATGTCCTATATATACAATTAAGGTGTCAAATTAAAGCTCTTTGCTCAAAGAATGTAGTGAAGTAAATTCTTGATGTTCTATTTTATATGAACAAAGTTACAAAAGTTAAGGCATGTTTGAAAATTTTTGAAAGCTAATTCATATGCAAATACTTCATTTGCAAATACTTCATTGCATAAACATGTCATGAATATGCTAAATGTACAAAATGTGACGTTGTTCTTTAAGAAATGAGGTACTTTAATCAGCTACTTTGCTAAAAATCAGTCAGTTGGAAGGCTTAAGTTTCAATCCATCAAGTCTTTGAATACTGCCCCTGCTGTTTAAGGTGCTCTTCTATAGTATTAGTAAGTAGAATTATGTTGTCCAGATAGACTAAGTGCTGTATGAGATTGAAACTCCTGAAGATTTCCACTAAACACTGGAAGGTGGCAGGTGGATGGTTAACCCAAATGGCATCCTGTTAAATTCAAAGAAACCCATTGGTGATGTGAAAGCTGTTTGATGTTTACTTTGCTCATCAACTTCTATTTGCCAGTGACTGCTTTGCAAATCTTCTAGGACATATAGTGACTCATCAATGCGAGGGAGGCTGTAAACATCCTTATAGACTTCTTATTAAGATTGCTACAGAGACAGACTGATCATCAACAGAAAGAACAAACTGAATAACTCCTAATGGTGTACGTGGTTTAATCCAAACATCTTCCTTACCCAAATTCATGACCTGCAAACGCAATTGACCTTTAAACACTAGCGTAAGGACAGACACAACAAAAATACCTTTAGGAAACTGAGCAATAGGTTCAACAATAACCTCTTTTTCTGCAGAAACAGGTGGACATGTCATGTCCAGAATCGACAAACATTGAGCAGGTACCTTAACTTTCTCAGAACCGGCAACTCTCACTAAACCTTGTGTAATTTTGCCACTCATACCTGTCTTCACCTTGCTACTTTCCACACCTAAGTACTTAAAGGACATGTGACACAAAAAACGAAAATCTAGAACTCTTTACAACGTGTAACAATTATCCCAAATCGCATTCGATGGTTTTCGACAGAAAAATCCTCCAGATTCAAAATTGGTGAAATATAACCGCTCATATCAGGCCATGGAATGCCAGCTAATTTCGTATTCATTTTGGATGACGTACGGTATTGTAGCGCGCAGAACGTCGATGAAGTTGTCACTTCTGCGCAGTATATTTTACCGGAGGAATTCACGCTAATACCAGATAATTTAGGCCTAGTCTGAATACACTCACCCTAGCAGTTTCTCTTTTCCTGGAAGCTCCACCGATCTTTCGTTTCTTCATGACCGTTCCGGCCACGAAAGAGACCGGCCCAGGGGTGGACATGGCACTGCCGCTTGGCCTGCTAGTACTACTACTACTGCCAGTACTGCTAACATCTGGCCTATCAATCGGGCTACTTGCTTCCTGTTGCCTTGGCCTAGCCTTGCTTCCAAACAAAGTTGGCACAGCATCGTCCTTCAGCCTTCGAAGTTTATGTGGCAAAAGTCCAAATTCTGCGAACCTACTCCCCACAAATTCTTTGAAACACGTCTCAGCGAAGTGTACACTGCACAAAAATGAATAAGCAGTGGGCTGAAGCCAGTCTTTGCGGGTGTTTCTCACGGCATTTACCCAATGTTTCCGAACGGGTTCTCTTTTGGGGAATCCATGAAGACTCCCGCCGTCTTTACTGGAGTTGCTGCATCCGCCAGCGATACAAAATTTTCCCATCATCGGTAACAGCGGTGTAAAATGATATCACTTTAGATTTCAGGAACTTATTGAGTAGGGTAAATAGCCTACAAACAGATGAACTGATATTAATAGCTAGGCTACTGTAGTAAAACTGAGTATGCCTAGGCCTATGTACAATATTAATACGTCTCGTACACACAAGTACGTTTGCGGGTCTACTGTTGTTTTGTTGTTCCTGACGCGTCGCTAGGATACCGTGACTCCATCCCAGTGCGTCATCTCATTTGCAAATGGCTTGTATGGCTTATTCCATGGTCGCGTCTGGTCTTCAACGCACCCTTCAACTACAGATCAATGGCAGCATTGGGGTCGTAGTCTGTGATGTTAGGGCCGTCTATGAATATGCGGAGGAGACTTGTGAGCATTTCATCTTTTAGTCTGCTTCGCCAGTCTGTTTTGACATGTTTCATGTAGCTGAAGCCCCTCTCACATTCAGCAGATGTAGCTGGTAGTGAGAGGAGCAAGTCAACTACAGCTACAATGTTTTTGTAGTTAGAGCAATCAATTGTGCTGAGCACCTTTCCCCACTTCATTGTTTTGATCTGTTGAAGTTCATGCTCTTCTTTCAAGTCCCTACAATGTTGTCATAATCAGGTGATGAGCCACCAACCTCCACTCCATCCACACCCAGTTCCTGGCTCGCAGAGCTGGGTGAACCTAGTTTCCCTGGACCAGTGATCTTTCTCTGGTGGTCTGAGGACGTCTTCCTCCAGACTGGGCTTGCTCCAAATTGTCCATGCGGGCGGCAAGTTGAGCCTGCTGAACCTTAATTCCTTGCAGCACTTCTGTCTGGTTCAGCAAGGCAGTGGACAAAGTTTCCAGGGCCCCAGCAAATTCTGCTTCTGTCGACGAAACAGCAGCTGTCCATCGTCCTGGGCGTCTTTTGTGTACAGAATCCTCCAGTTCCATTTCAATTGCCCAGTCCCTCAACTCTGTAAACGTAACCGAGGGCTTTTTCTTAAGCATACATTTAATTTCCCTCTGCAGAGCTGTATCTTTCAGGCCGTCCTGAAATTGTTCTCTTATCGTGTCTGTGGCATTTGGTGCACCAGAGATTCCAGTGAGTTTGTCACTCAAGGACATTAAAGAGTAGGCGAAGTCTGCTATGGTCTCATCTTCTTTCTGCACACGTGTGCAGATGTCACGCATCACGTTACTTAGGGTTATCCTCTCTCCAAAGGTTTCCGTAAGGACTCTCAATATGTTTGTTGCATCCTTTTTACAGCTTTCATCCCCATGCTTCAGCTCCTGTCGAGCTGCTCCCTCAATATGCGCTAGAACAAAGTTAGCTGCACTTTCTCCCGTCAATTTCCTTAAGCGTATTGCAGCCTCTACATCTTCCTTAAAGTTAGCAAACAGACTCTGTTGGGACACCCGTAAGAGCTCTAACTTTCTTCTCCTTTGGCAGAATGTAGACTGTGCCTTGTTGCTATTCACCCAGGGATATACTGTCAGTCGCTCCAGTTGTTCTTTACTGTAACTCATCTATCGTCGTCATATGCCACACTAAATTGGCTATTATTGAGAAACGTTAGCTTTACAGAAACCATTGCAGACTGTACGCTGCACTAAGCAAACTCTTTGTGTACCTGGTAATTCCTGTACTTTGTCAGGGAGTTCTATGAAATGCCTTGATAACACCACTCTTTGGAACAAAATTGTTTCAATTGTACCGACCCTGGCATTTGCATACTCTGCAAACTGCTGAACATTTGCTATGACTATCTTCCCTGCCTTTATGTCACTGTTAATAACATACTTGTGTGTACCACCAATACCATCCACAGGCCCTTTTGCCATGGTGGGATAACTCCATGTATGTATGGTAAATCCTTTGGGGTACATGCTGGAGAAGAGATCAAAGCAATACTTACTTTTAAATTGGGCTGCACAACTATCTGACCAGAAGTGCATTGCCTTTACATTTCGGTTAATTTTACACACTTTTTGGATAATCAGCTACTTTGTAACAATACTTGCTACTGTTGTAGCATCCAATGTAGGTCTCTCCTTTAACCAATCAATCATTTTCAGGAAACTCACTTGTTCACGGACAGAACGGTCGGTAGATTCATCAAACTTAAAGGTACTTCCCTGTAAACCACAGCTGGTATCAAAGACGCTTCCGCTCCCGTGTCTAGGACGCAGCCTACCTCTACCCCCTCCTCAATCTCCGCAATGACAGTTGGACTTGAGGAAATCAATCTCTCCAGCACCACTCTAACCTCTGCATTTTCTCTATATTTCTCGTTCACTTCTCCTACTCTTACTGCTATGGGCTGTCGATTCGTTGCCAAAGACTCTGCTGTTCTGCCCGTAACAGCAGAGACTATTGGTTTCCCGGATGATTATTTCTTGGTGATGTTTGGGGATCCTGGTGACATCTGTTGCTCATTCCTTTGATTCCTCGGGCAGTTCCGAGCAATATGCCCTCTACGCTGGCAAGAATAGCAAGTTGGGTTCCAACGTTGACCTATGTTGGCAGGTGGTGGGGCCGAGTTAATGAATTGCTGCATTGTGTTCTGGAGCGATGTTAACTGCTCCTTCAGACTCTTGACCTCATCACTTAATCCGCGTTGATTCTCCAACAGGGTAGAATAGGCTTCATCCTCTTTGACTTCAGCTACCGCAACAGGGGCCTCGACACATACCTCTCGGATCCGGGACCGTCTCGGCTGCATCTCGCTTTCTTGAAATAGCAAGATAGCCTCCTTCCTCATCTCTTCAAACGAAGTTACATTTGGAGATATAGGGCAATTCCACTGTGACTCACGTTACGCTTTTGCCAGTTTTCCAGAATACATTTTGGCATAACTATTAAAACTGAGCATGTAATCATGTCATGTTGTTAGTGTTGAGACATGTTGGCATAAGGCATGGAATGTCAACAAGAGATTATCATTTGATTGCATGGCCTTCTTTTAATCGATGCCGAAAACTGTGTGACTCATGTTACATGAAAAGGACAGAAATAAAAACACATCTTTTTATTTTCAAATTTCTTCTCAAACTATGCTTAACAAAGAATGGTCAATAACATCAAGTGATCCTATTCATGTGTGTGATTGTTATAAACATTTGAACAATTAGAATTTTGATTGGTATGTAATTGAAATATCAATTTAGCTTGACTCACGTTACCGTGACTCACGTTACACATTGTCCAACAACACTGACCTTACGTGAAATGCTATGGGAACGAAGTAATATTGTTCCCATAAATGAGAACCAGTTATAAACTCTACTAAAATACATTTGAGCATTCAATTGTGAACACGGCATACAGGAAATGCTTCTTCTGGACAACTTGGATAAATTGGATGCAATGTTATGAGATGACCATATGAAAGCTCAGACTGATCTGAACAATGTCCGAGTGAATACAGTTCAGGATTACAAAAATGTGTTCGGTCCACTAACATGTCTGATTATATTGTCTGGGAACTTGGAAATACTAATCAAATAACAATGTCACTGTAATTATAAATATAGCTTCAAACTGTCCATGGCAATGCCCAAACTGAATTCCCAGTCATCCACAAATTTGTAGTGCCCTCTGTTGTTGGCAGTTATTGGCGGTTTTAGTTTCCTCACTAGCTTACTCCTTGGGTAGTATATCTTATCCGAAGAGACAGAGACCTGGTAGTCATCCCAGACGGTAACCTTCACTCCTCCTGGGTAGACCATACCCTCATATTCCACAGCCCACCAGTCTCCTACAGAAATGCCATTGCCATCTTCATCACAACTCTCTGTGGAAGTCGCATCTTTTGTCAAGATCTTGTGTACAGCTTCTCCCTGGATATGCTTCATGTGATGTACACAGGCGATACCACGAACTGAAGCAGCATCTCGGAAAACATCAACGACGCCGAGACCTTCATTTATGGCATCAATCTTCTCGGAAGTCATGTCGACGACTTTCACACTGCTAGATGCTGTTGCTGCCGTGAAACTCTTTGCGTCAGTCACGGTAGCCTTCCTGTTGCGCACAGCATTCCATGCCACACGCTTCACAGCCCCACCGATGCCATCCACAGGTCCCTTGCCATGTGACGTGGCAAAGAAGTTTCACTCTATCTGGATGCCCTGCTTCTTCTGAAGGGGATCCAGTGCTGCCAGGATGAATCGGTTCTTGAACTGCGAGGCTGCCCCATCCGACCAGATAGATACAGTCTTGACATCCTTGGGAATCTCATCCAGTATGCGATCGAGGTAGGCGATTACGATATCCTTTGAGTGTGCGAGATTGTCGGAGGCAAGGACAAGTGGGTGCAAGGCACCATTGTACCATAGGGATGCTGTGAAGAGGCATAGCATGTCCTGAACCGTAAAACTTGAAATTGATTTTTGTGAAAATAAATTGAATTTTAGATCAAGCTCTTTTTGAAAATTTTTGAATCTTTTGAGCTTCATGCCCCTCCCCTCCCAAAAAACCCCCACCAGATAGCTTCAAACACATGTCAAGTTGAAAAATGTTATGTATTAGTCCTCATCATCAGAATCTGGGCCTTCCTCCTCTGAGATATTAGAATCCTCATTGTGGCAGTTTTGAAAACCCGAGCATTTGCAAAGTTCCGTGCACATCATCCCAATTTCACTGCAGCAGGTTACTTGCGCTGGAAGTTGAACATCTGAGTTTGGCTTAAGTTTGCAGTTGCCTTTCTTAAAGCTACAATTGGTGAGTTGAAGAATATCATCTGGAGCTGCTGGAAGACTGCACCAATCAATCTGAATGTTTTTTACTCCGTCTATTTCTTCTACTTTCCATCCCATTCCAGCTGGAGAGGGTATCTCTGGGTTCTGTTCTAAGCATCGACGAAATATATGTGCCTGATAATTTGCACACATGATATGCTTAATAAGGGAGTCTTTATTTGGAGGAAGTGACTCTTCAGCAAAAGTACCGAGGCGGAACATCCTATATCGGGCGGCATTCACATCTGTTGCTTTCTGTTGGCTATACATATTTCTGTTGGCTATACAAATTTAATGATCAAAAGCCTGTCCCTCTCCAAGTTGACAATCCCGCCCCTTCCACCATCACAACCATCATTCGTTTCCTTTATGATTTTACATGACACAAAACAGAAAACATTACAACAACGACAAGACACAAAGCATGTTCAAGAGAGGAGAAAAAGTCGCTCTTTCTGGAGTATTTGATGGCCCTGAAAAGAGCCGTTTGATATATAGAGGGTTGAGCTCCTGGTGGTTTAATGTCCCGTGGCCTTCCCTTCGACTTCCAGCACAACTGGCAGAACCTTCTGGATGTGTCCGATGTACTTCTGACACTTTTCTGGGGTAACCCTATCTTTCCAAAAAAACTTGATCATGCTTTTTAGATCGTCTAGGGTGTATGGTTTTAATTCCAACTGCAGACAGTGTTTCAGCTCATGCCAGAGCATCTCGATGGGGTTCAAGTCAGGACTCTTGGCTGGCGTGGGCCACCATGGTATCTGGTTTGCGTCCATGAACGATTTTGTGAAGCCACTTGTATGTTTTGGGTCATTATCCTGAATGAAACGATAACCACCATCCGGAAAAGCTTTTCTCACGAACGGCAGCAGTCCATTCTGGAGAAGTTCTTGGCAGTAAAATTCGCTGCGCATGATCCCGTCAAAAATTACGATATCTGTGGCACCTCTCACAGATATACCTGCCCAAACGTGTACTTTGGTTGGGTGCTTTGGTCTTCCGATCAGTTCCGGGGCTTCTCCCTTTCTCCTGAACTGTAGTTTGGCCGTGTGGTCTAATTCCACAGAACATTCGTCAGTGAAGATTGCATTGGAGAAGTTTTCCTTATTTTCAATGCAACGAATTGCGTATTCAAGACGAGCGGTCTGGTTTACGCGGCGAATCAGTTGAGTGTATCTGCAGCTTACGTCGGAGAAACTCAGAAATAACTTAGGCGGAAAGAGCGCAACAAAATTACGTTTTTGAAATCCCTGTACAGCCGAAAAAAGTCGATATCTCCTTCCGTTTTCAAGTTATAAGCGATTTTGAGTTTTTGCAATATGGTTTTCAGTATATTTTCATTCAATAAGGTCGTATTTTTTTGTGTGTGTTATCTTGTTTGGAAATGATCCGAAATGAAAGTAATAACTGTTAAGTTTTTCCACTTCTGGTATAAAAGTATTCCATCAAAGTTAACCTGAGTGTCTCATGCCAAATCTATATTAAAAAAAATAGAAAAAATAAAAAGAGAAAACGCCTTTTTGAAAAATGGGAGCGTCCTCGCAGAATGGGCGGGGCACCTTAATTTTGCTTCAAGTAACATGTTTTCGCTCGGAAACAAAGTTTCATACTTCAACTCTAATAAAAAACCAAATTTACATCTCTTAAAAATAACTATTTTTCGTAATCTGCAAGTAAACCAAGTTTATTTATGTCCATTCATTGTTATTTAAATGGTTAAACCGCACTCCAACTTATCTGGAAGGGTGCCTCGTGGTACATAGCTTGTACTGCAACCTCCAAGATGGCCTGGCGAAGTTAAGACCTATGTCACTGTGTTTGGGGTTCACAGTTAGAAAATGTCCCCCGTCAGTTTTACTACATGTTTCTTTGAGTGTTACTACTCATGCAAGCCTGAGAATGCTTTTGTAAATATTCTTGCTTTCAAACGACTGTACCAAAGTCTAATTGATACTAATAAACGAAGTTACGCATTTTCCGACGTTTCGCGTAACCACA
Source organism: Apostichopus parvimensis (assembly GCA_000934455.1). NCBI lineage: Eukaryota > Metazoa > Echinodermata > Holothuroidea > Aspidochirotida > Stichopodidae > Apostichopus > Apostichopus parvimensis. The sequence goes on from KN890027.1 coordinate 39,130, forward strand.
TATTGACCTTCTATTTCGTTTAAAAAAGAATTTCAACGCATCGTTGAAAATTCCACGAAGGAAATGACTGAGATAACCAATCGTTAAAATTCGTTGAATTTCAATAAAAATCGTCGAATTTCGATAAAAAACAGAAGAAATTCGTTTATTTTCCTTTTAACGAATTTCAACGGGAGTTAAGCGAAATCAGTACTGTAGGTGTTAAAGCCAGTCCATCCTGGGATGCCACTAAACTTTGACCTTACTAAGTTGTATGCCATGTCAAGGTTACGTCCATCAATCTCTGAACCTTCATAACTGTTCTTACCCACATCTACATCTTTACCAATGCAAAAGGGACCTCTTTTCTCCCCAAAACCAAAAAATGGGGTGATTTCCACTGGAGGAGGAGGCTGTAATGTTCTGGCCCTTTACCATTTCATTGCTGGTGTAGAAGTAATGCGAGCTGATTGCCTTGGCCTTTGAATCATTATCCCATTTGTGCTATGGGTGGTTCCCTTGCCAGATAACGTTTCCTCACCAAAGTCAATGTTATCCCACACTATTGTTGTGAATTGATGGGGCTGTATTTCTGGAGGAAGAGCATTTTCCTCAAGGTCAATTTGTCGCATAGCAAGTGCAGTATTATACTCTAGAAGAGTTGAGTGTGCAATGCTGTGTCCAAGGCCATTAAGAATTCCCACTAGTTGTGCTGATCCAGTGAGATTGCGTACTGCTGTTGCAAGGGCGAAATGTTTTGGCAATGGTTGCTTTATACCTCCCTTTGCTATGAAAGTATATCTTGGGCGATAGACAGCAGTTTCTTTTCATTTTCGTTGGTTACTGCTACAAATTTTGCATCTTCTGGCTCATCAGATGCACCAGTTAACCAGGCAAGGAAGTTAAACAAACAATGAGGAACAAGTTCTTTTGTTTTTTGAATTGTTAAATCTTCAGCTGCAGGAGGCCATAGAATGGATAAGGATTTCTTCTCTAGTTCAAGCTTTGTCATCAAAGCTGCATTGAATAAGACTCGCACATATCCTTCAGTACTGTGAGTCTGCTCTTTTTCCATATCTTGCTCTTCTTCGGTTGAGCTATCACTTGATGTGTAGTAATCATCTGCCAAATCTTTAGCTAACTGTTCCGCACACAAACCCTCACTGAACACAATAGTGCTCATATTGCGATGTGAAGGATTAACGAAAACTTGTTGGGGGAATGCTTTTTGAAGACGTTTCTTCAAGTTCCACGTCCTGTGTGGAGCATCAACGTCTTCAAGTTCCTTAATGGTACGAATAAATATGCGATTGAGTCTTGCAAGAGTCAATATTTCCTTTCCCTCAAGAAGTCGCTTATGGATTGTGTTGTCACTGAATTCCTCAAATGACGGCATGCATCGTTTCTGAGAATTGGTTAAATCAACCTTACTTTTTTTTACTTATGAACCTTGTGAAGTCTCGAAAACACTCCCAATGATATTTTAGTTCACGGGCCACCAGATCCTCCCCTTCTATCTGTTGCAAGAGTTTGACATGTTTCTTTTTTCTTGCTGCTTCTAAAAGTTTGCCACCATTAACAATCTCAAACCTCATAAGTCTCACTACCAGTCTTTTTTACCTGTGAACTTATTACATTTTGTTTTGACGGAATGACAGATGATGCATTCATTCGGAAACATGTGGCGTTCCCTCCAATCTCTTGGACCACTTGTATTGTCGGACCGGAGGGTGCGTTTCCTTGGCGATTCGTTTTCATCTGCGTCATCATTCAGCTTGTTTACATCCGTTTCTATATGAGTAATTAAGAAAAGAAAAAATAGCTGTTAAATAATGTTAAATTGCAAAAACAATGGTAAGTTTTAAGTTTTGAGCAAGTATTATTATGATTATTTGCCTCCACAGTTTTTGTTACTTAAGATTCAAATCATTTTGCCCCAAACTTTCACTCCCTAATCATTAGGATCATTCAATTATCAAAAAAGAAAATAATATTTAGAGTTTTATGTTTAAGAAATTGAAGGAAGAATAAATTTCCAATGTTCAGCAACATGCTATAGCAAAATCTTTGAATTTCTTAAAGGCATTTAAAGTTACCACACAATCTTAACACAAGTTGACAGAAAAGGTTACATTTCCAAATTCAAAATGCATATGGGTCATTCTCTATATGTGGGTACCAATGTGTGACATGAGGACCAAAAATTCAGGAAGGCAGTTTTTCCTTGAAAGTTGTCTCTTTTATTACTAAAACATGTCTCCTCCAACACTGCGAAAAAAAAAAGGAATATGATGATGCATCTGGAAATGGCAATACAATAACATGGTCAGATGCTGAACACAGGTTCCCCGTGTAAAAGGGGACATGAACTGACATACTGTAGAATGTGTGGCAATATGATGCAACACTAGCTCAGGTTGAAGTTGATACCAATTTCATACTTGACTTTGACCACCTGAATGACATAATGAGGAATGATCCTGGACAATTGTGGGAATAGGAATAGAAATTGGATTATTCAATACCCAAGCGAACCCCAAAACTCCCAGTTTAGCACCATGATAACATCCTTTTCAAGAATATCACAAAAAGGGGCTGTAAAACATGGCTAACTGAGTTGAAATGTGAACAGAGTGCAATGAAGAATGATAAGAATAATTTGGACAATTGGTATCTACTGAGATGAGGGTCAATGGTAGCAAATTGGTTCTGAGTGTTCCCCCGTGTAAAAGGGACATGAAAACTGTTGTGTCCCCTTTACACAGGGAACCATAATTCCCTGCCCTGTAGTGAAAACTACTGCAAATTGTTGTCTATGTCAAGGTACATCTCTCTGGAATTATTTGGTCAACTATTGGACACACATCTCAAGACTGTGACATAGGCTACTGGAATACCAACTCAATTCAGTACCAATATTGGATCCCCGTGTAAAAGTGACATGAAAACTGTTACGTCCCCTTTACACGGGGAACCATGATTCCCTACCATATAGTGAAAACTTCTGCAAATGAACGTTTCCGCCAGGGTAAATTGCCCTTGATTATTTGGTCAACTATCAGACACACATTTTAAGACTGTGGTATGCTAATGGAATACCAACTCAATTCAGTACCAATATTGGTTCCCTGTGTAAGAGGGACATGAAACTGTTATGTCCCTTTTACACAGGGAACCAGAAGTCCCTGCTATAGAGTAAAAACTACTGCAAATTGTTATTCCTGCAAGGGAAATCACTTCTCAATATTTGGTCAACCATTAGACACAATATCCAACATATTACTATTTTCTAGTCGAATGCCAACTTCATTCAGTACCATTCATGGTTCCCTGTGTAAAAGGGACATGAAAACTGTTGCGTCCCCATTACACGGGGAACCAATATTCCTCAACAAATTGTACAAATCTGTTTCTGCCAGGACATATATCTGCTGGACCTTCCATCAATCATTTATCACACTTAATAACACTGGAATACGCTAAGAGAATACCAATGAAATCAAATACCAATAATGGTCCCCCGTGTAAAGGGGACATGGAAATATTGCGTCTCCAATAAACAGGAATCAAAACTGCCTAACATATAGTACAAATATATCTGCCAGAACAATGCAATGTGTCACATGCAAATATAATATCACTTCAATTATTAAAGTACCAATATCAGTCCCCCATGTGAAGGGGACAGGGAATTTTGTGTCTATTCCATGCAAGAAATCATAACCTACTGTAAATGACTCACATGTTTCGGTCAGAGCAAGATGCAGGGCTCAATTTGTTTTGTTCATTTCCAGAGCTAATCTTGCTTTCCCATTTAGAGGGGCTCTTTTTCCACTCCCCAGAGCAACCTTTTCTCCTCAAGTGAACGAAACTTCAAAACGGTTTTACATGTCAAATCATTGAGGGTGGTTTCCATTTTCCACTGTTTTCCCACATCATTGGATTTTTCAGGGCTCTTTCAAGACTTAACAGAGTGAAAATCGCCCACGGCTCCTGTGTACTGTATAAGGGGCCCTGGCAAGATGCAGGCTCCTGTGTATAAGGAGTCCTGGCAAGATGAGGGCTCCTGTTTATGAGGAGCCCTGGCAAGATGCAAATAACCTTCCCTAAATAAATGCTGTACTGGCAAGATGCAAATGACCTTCCTAAAATATTTGCTGTATTCATTTTTCGATCCAAATTCTATGTGGTAATACAATGCGAACCCCGATTAGAAATTACATTGCAGGCCTGCAGTGTAAATTTGCTGGAGCTTGTCAATAGTACTTTCTCTTGCCCATCCAGTCATTCACATAAATGAGAAAAAAAGGTCAATTTCTCCCACAGATCCATGAGGACAGTACACAACAAAGAAATAAACCATGGCCAGATATCAGATTTTGTGCAGCCTCATAATTACTTGCAAAGGTCAGGCACGAAGACCACCATGTCTTTGGGAATGAATTTTCGGTTCCTTTTAACCAACTCGTATTTACATCATGAAACATTCCTTTATCACATTCCTTTATCGATTGCCAGCAGGAATTATGGAATGAGCGTCCAGTGGTGCAGCGGAGCAAAACATGGCACCCAGGAGCGAGTGACCATCACCACCCACTATTTCATACAGATGGTGCCCTGTACACATCGCTCGACTTCTCTCAAATCCTCAGGATCGAAGACATATTGGTTTCCAGAACGATGGTTCCTCAGTGTGAGGGGACAGACTCTACAGATGATATCGCTCAATGGATGCGTGAAGGGATGCTCCTTGTCAGGGAAGATGTAGTATGACCCGGCATCACTTTGCACCTTCCGCATGAACTTCAACACAGCACCATCTGTAACTTTCTCCAGGACCTGAATAAATGACAGAGAACAGTTATGAATATTTCGCTTATACTCATCAT
>KN890027.1:50955-70453 GCA_000934455.1 Apostichopus parvimensis
TGCCTGACGGTAGCCTAACACCAACGCTGTAGGTGCGGTATTTTTTAGCCTAGTGTTATGTTCATCACTTCGTAAATAGGGACGGCAAACATGCGATGTCCCCTAACACGTACAACACGTACAAACTAGGCTTGTGTGAAATACGGCGATCGTTATCATTCGATGCCGAATTCTTCCCTTCTTATTTATCGCTATCGATAATTTCCATTATGAAAAATAGAAAATATACCTACCTTGACACAAGCAAGACCAAATATGACACCGCACTTCGTAAAAATCGTCACTTCGTAAACGCAGGGACATGAAAAATTCGACTGCTTCCAAATTGCTTTGTCTTGATGGTAGCGGGAAAAGTACAATGCCGCGACCTAGCCTTGTACATGATATTTGTTCCACAGTACCGATTTTGCTTTCCGTGGTATGTATCCGAAAAATATCGGATCCATGAACTTCACATCGTAAATATTCTGGGGGACATGACTGTCGACTGGAAATCGGGAAATGTGCAATGTTTCTGTCAATATGATGATAATCCCAGAACAATTGTGGCTGATTTCAGTGTTTCATCAGGTGTTCCTAAGACCAGTGTGACACATTTGTGGAAGCCTGCAATCTGTATTAGCAGCGAGGGTTACCACCATGGTTTCATGCGTAAACCGGGGCACATGAAAATTTACGATGTGACGCGAATATTCAACACTCGGTAACTACACTGTTGCGAACAGTAGAGGGGGGAAAGGAAGCACGTTTTCTGAGAACGCTTTTCAACATCGTATTCGCACTGGAATGGAGTGTATTGATGTAGAATTCACGAATTTAGGGATAGGAACATAACAGTGATATGAAATGTCACAAAAAAATGAGGAAATAAGGAGGGACATGAAGCAAACAATGGGTTGTTTCTGCAACTTCGAATAATTTTTTGTAACTCAAATCGGCATGAAGAGATGTAGAAATATGTTATTCAAGTTAATATATTGATTCGATACATTGGGCATTCCAATCAACACTGTATTGAGCTCATGAAAGACTGGGATGTGCAAAATGGCTACTGGTACCCTTAATAATGGAATCACCCATATTGGGAAGAGCTGATCAAACATTACTGGGGAGGGCTTTCAACTGGCCTGACGGCATGTAAATTTAATTTAATGAGAAGGGGGAGTTTTTATGAGTCTCCCGGTATGCGTCACATGAGAATGGTCCTCGTTGACTATCCAACCCAGCTCTCGGAGGGTATTGACCGTCTTGAAGACGTTGTCTGCTGCTTCCGACCTCGAGTTGCCTACTATCAGCCAGTCGTCGAGGTAAACGTAGAGGACAACTCCCCTTCTTCTTAGAAAGGAGACTGTGGCTCCTGCTACTCTGGTGAAGACCCTCGGGGCGGTGAAGAGCCCGAACGGGAGTGCCCTGAAGAGGTAGTCTCTGCCGGCGTACTGGAAGGCTACGAATCGGCGTCCTTTAAGTCTACGGTCGCTGCCCACATGCCCTTTCTGAGAAGGGGTAAGACAAGATGCAGGTTTTCCATGCGGAAACGTTTTGGCCTGACAAAGTTTTGGTTGAGGGGCTTGAGGTTGAGGATGGGACGCCAGGTTCCGTCCCTTTTTGGAGTTAGAAAGAAGGACGACTGGAAGAGTCGTCCCCTCCGGCGCCTCTAGAACTGCCTGCTTGGCCAGCAGAGCCGAAATCTCCCCCTCGAGAGCCAATTTTTGGACGGGGTCTGTAGGTGTTGGTGTTCGCCTTCCTCCGCCCCCGAAGGGTGGGCTGGAGGTGAATTCTATTTTGTAGCCATTTGCGATAGTATCCAACACCCACTTGTCCCCGGTGATAGCTTCCCATTGCTGGGAAAAGTTTGAAAGTCTCCCCCCCACCAGCGGTTTTTCCGCGGTGAGGTGGGCACCCCTAGGGCCGAGCGGCGAACGACGGTCTGGAGGAGCGGTCGTTGTCACGTCTGGTGGTTGATGGCGGAGCTCTGTTTGTTCCCTGTGCTACCCATGGACGTGAAGGCCGTGATGGCCGGTTGAAGGAACCGCGACTCCTGCCCCGTGGGGCGCCTCTTCCTGGTTGTCTGGAGGGTTGATTTCTACCCCTTGGGGGTCTACTTTCCCTCGGTCGTTGGGGTCTCGTCTTGAATCTTTCCGAGGACCGAAACTCTGACTTTGCGAGGGTTTCTCTCCGAGCAACCTCCTCCTGTAGTTTTTGCTGGAAGCTCCCGGCGAAAAGATCGTCCCCCAGGGACGGGAGGGATAACATCCGAGCCTTGGCCTAGATGGAGGGCCACCGGATCGAAGAGACAACGTTCTCGCGTCGGGCTTTCACCGACCGGACTGCTACTCTGGCGAACTGGTCGTAGACTAGTCGTACCAGCGGGCTCAACATGAGCAGAAGCTGGCCTGCCTCGGGTCTCGTGACCTGGCTCTCGTCTTGCGGGAGCTGTTGGTGGTAGCGCATTAGGACTTCCGCCGTGAGCAAGAGTATGGAGGTGAACTTCATGCCGGAACGGGCTGCTGTGTCGACATCCACCAGCAGGTCTTCCAGCTTACGTTGGTCCTGGTGTTTGAAGATGTGGGAAGAGGACGAAGACGAAGCTCCCTGGTCTGCCCGCAGCTTTTCTCTTGCTTCTTGAGGGATGGAAGGGCACTTGAATAAATCCTTCCACACTTCCTCCGGGACTCTGACGGCCCGTTCCGCCTTCGCTGGGAATGCCGTCCATCGGCGTTTCTCTGCGATGGCTTCAAACCTGTCATAACAGGAGGGGTCTACTGGCATGGTGGCTTTTGGGCGATGTGAAGCCTCTCCTGTTGAGGTGAGTTTTGAGACCCGAGCTGGGCGTTGTGGCTGAAGCTCTGGCTCGTCAAACCCCAGGTGCTTCCGGAAAATCTCCGCGGCTCGAGCTGTTAGTTCTGGAGGTAGCGTCCCTCCTGACATAGGGGGTTCTTCCTCTTCTGGGAAGCGAGGAAACGTCTCCTCTGTGGCTGCGAAGTCTGAGTGGTCGGCTTCGTCGTCCAGGCCGGATAGGTTTACTGAAGCCCTACAGTCCAGCACATCCTCACCCCGGAAAGATCGTGGGGTCATCGCCGGACTTTCCGTGGGTCGCCCCTGTTCCCCGGTGTCTGCGCTAGACCTCAGTTGTTCCCCTTCCAGTAGGGGGCGGAGGAGGCCTGTCAGTCGTGTCATCCACGCTGGTTCTTCCTCCTGTCGCCGTCCCGGGGATCGGCGTCTCCTCTTAGACTTCCGGAACCCGTCATCGGAAGGTGATAGCTCGTCGGAGGGTGGAGATAGCTGTCTCTCCCTTCTTCGGGGGGACCTCGACCGGGGTCGGTTCTCTCTTTGAGCTTGTCTGCCTCTGCTCCCCCGTTCTGGGGACCTAGCAGTAGGCGTCCTCGTCGGCTCCCGACTTCGGGACCGGCTAAGGCTCCGGTTAGGCGGTCGTCTGACCGGGCTCCTGTTCCTGCTCCCGTGGTGTGGGGATCTAGCAGTAGTTAGGTCCGTCGGCTCCCGGCTGCGGGACCGGGTTGGGATCCGTCTTGGGGATCGACGGGTTGGGCTTCTGCCCCTGCTGCCCCGTCTTGGGGACTCAGCAGTAGGTCGTAGTACCGGTTCCCGGCTTTGGGATCGATCTCGGGCTCGGAGGGGAATCTCGGTTCCGGTCTCCCTTTGCGGTCTCTCAATCCCTTTGCGGTCCCTTTGCGGTCTCTCAATCTTCTCTTTGGAAGCGCCTTGCGCACTCTTTCCAGCGCCTTGGCCTTGGCCATGTCTGTACGGAGGTCCACTGGTTCTTCGAGTGCCGCATTGTCATGCTGCAGGGCCTGAGATTCTTGCTGCACCTTGCGTGTCTGCTGAATCAGTTCCTCCTCCAACTTCTTCAATCTCTCTTCAGTGCATCTCGTTCTTTTTGCAGTCTCCTTTCTTCCTCAGACATTTTCTTCTGTCTATATTTCTCTCTTCTCAGGGCCAATATCGCTTTCTTCTGAGCTGATGTCTGCCTGGATCTTTGTTTCTGCTTCCTGATTCGCTTCTTTTCTTTATTCTTCTCACACTGTTGCCTGGTCGAGAATTTTTTCTTTTGAGCCTTGGTCACCTGCTCTCGCTGTTTCTTTCTCTCCTTCATCTTCTGCATCCTTTTTCGTGATCCCTCATTCGTTTGTAGCTTCCGCTGATGCCATTTTGTGGCTTCCTCTCTTTCCTCCGAAGACAGCGTTCTCTTTGTTAGTTGACTGGCTGCTAAAGCACATCTGAGTCTGTAGTACTGGCTATAGTCTTTTGCCTGCTCCAAAATCTGTCTGTATCTTGTCGGGTCATCCTGTTGCAGCTTTGTCCTCCAATTCGTGCTCCTTGATCCATCAGCGTCGCTGAAGGTACCGGTACCAGCACTTGTACTGGGTTTCTCTGTTCCATCAGCATTTTGTCTGTAGCGAATACGGAGATTGAATACATGCTTTTGTCTGTTCGGTGTAGGTGCCATTTCGATGTTCTGAAAAGGGAAATGGGACAGAGAAAAAACTTGTTTGCACATGTAGTAAATTGCAGCCAGATAAATTGCAAACTTGTCCATGAGAAAAAAAACCATTCTCCATATGTACGTTTGTATAGCATTGTGTGCTCTCCTCAAACATCAATTGGTCTCAACACATTTCACTACAATCAGAAGAAATTTGCAGCATGTTCCTCCCATCACCTTGGTGTAATGGCAACTTGGCAAGAAGTTGTTGCTGCCAATTGGCGCGGATAAATTTTCATCATCGGTTGATGTGGAACTGCAGGACGGCGAGTTTCGCAGTGTCCTATACTACGACCACACCATACACCAATGGACTTCTTAGTAAATTAATAATCAAATCTCCTACTGGAGTATTCAAGAGTATAAGCACCAAGAACTTTATACACAACACAACTTTATACACAACCCCATACCCACTGAGTATATCTCAAAGGTAACCCTTGTTCAAAACTGCACAAACTGTGACAAAGTGCAAAAATGTTAGGCTTAAGCCGACCAGCTTAAAACTTCCAAGTTTCGGTTCAGCCATTATTGCTATCCAGTATCGATTGTGTGGTAGGCTATAAGGCTAGGTTTGTGCCACAACAAGTATTACTTCTACAAACCTCATCCACAATCATTACATTCATTCCTACGTGAAATCTGAAAATAAACACCCACACTCAGTGCAGTGTTGTAAATAATCCTATATTTTGTGGAACTGGTACTAGTGCTGTGATAATGCTAATAGTCCCAACGAAAACGGGACACAAAAATGAATGTGTCCCCGTGAATATTTAACGTTGTGAAGATACTTCACCTTCTTGCATCGTAATATAGAAAACCTACATGATTTTTCGTCATAAATCCTCTTATAAATAAAAACAACTACGTTCGACAAATAACCTGAATTACCGGCATTCCGGATGCACAAAAATTGCATGATACTTCGATTGTCGATCACAACGTAAGCACAGGACACCAAACTTTTCGTATCACAGCACTGGTTCAATGTACGTGTGTCGCCGTGGCGAGTGTTCGTACGGAGGCCTCGTCAATTTATCTCGTAATCTGATGAATTATCAAGTAATATGCCTAATAATTCCATGTATTTTGAGCGCTCGAACATCACTTACCGCAGCATTCACTTGCCGAAATCATCTCACTTCGTAAAACTTGAACACAACGTAACCTCAGGGACACGAAAACATTTCCTTGATTTATTCTTCGTAATAAAGATGGCGACGGCCTGCTGACTGCTGAGCTTGCTTTTTACATCCGGGCCTTTTGATCAGCTGTTCAGCTCATTCATGAATTTCCAGGAAGCGAATCTGATTGGCTAATGGAATTTCACAACGTAAATATTGCCTGGGACACCAAAAATACTGATGGAAGCGCCTGGGTCCGATATTTCGCCTATGCTACGATCAATTTTGCTAAGATTTGGCGATAGTTTAGAACTCCTAAATATATATCAGGAAGACTCGCTGCAGTGGAATTGGAGTTAACTGAAGTATATTTTTGTTCCGTTTTACGTATCGCGGAACCAACGTAAACAACGGGACACGAAAATTTACGTTGTGACTATGATTTTAAACAGCTGACAGTCAAATGAGAAATTGCACACGCGTCGTGACCAATGTATTTATTTTTGATCACATGCCTCTGCTAACGGAAAGACGTTGATTAGAAGAAAAAATAGAGCACACAAACAATGCAATTGTGGTTGGAATCGATGTATTTATAAATGTCAAAGAATGGGGTATTTTATTCAGTGGGACACCACTTACCAAGATGTCAAATATTGTTAAACAGAAAATGATATCATGTGAGTTAATATGCTGTTTGATACTACTACTTGTTCAATACAAATAGAATAAGAAATGTGGATGATAATGGAATCCTGGAAGGAATGCCAGCATTGCCAGGACAAATGAAATGCAAATGCCTTGAATTAGCACTGGTACCCTTATTTATAGAATGTGCCACATATCCTTCAGTATATACTGTGAGTCTGCTCTTTTTCCATATCTTGCTCTTCTTCGGTTGAGCTATCAGTTGATGTGTAGTAATCATCTGCCAAATCTTTAGCTAACTCTTCCGCACACAAACGCTCACTGAACACAATAGTGCTCATATTGCGATGTGAAGGATTAACGAAAACTAGTTGGGGGAATGCTTTCTGAAGACGTTTCTTCAAGTTCCACGTCCTGTATGGAGCATCAACGTCTTCAACTTCCTTAATGGTACGAATAAATATGCGATTGAGTCTTGCAAGAGTCAATATTTCCTTTCCCTCAAGAAGTCGCTTATGGATTGTTTTGTCACTGAATTCCTCAAATGACGGCATGTATCGTTTCTGAGAATCAGTTAAATCAACCTTACTTTTTTTACTTATGAACCTTGTAAAGTCTCGAAAACACTCCCAATGATATTTCAGTTCACGGGCCACCAGATCCTCCCCTTCTATCTGTTGCAAGAGTTCGACATGATTCTTTTGTCTAGCTGCTTCTAAAAGTTTGCCATCATTAATGATCTCACACCTCATAAGTCTCACTACCAGTCTTTTCCCTGTGACAGGGGTCGAAATTTAGAATATTTACCACTATTCCAGCGGAATAGTGGATTTGAAAATACACTATTCCGTCTCATTTTCCACTATTCCTTTGAAACTATAAAAAGAGAAAAAATTAACATAACAAGATTATATGTTGAGTCTTCTGTTGGTTTATTGATAATCATATAAAGTGTTTTGTGTACTGAGGCAAGAAGGCAGGTAACCCAGGACGCAGGTTGTAAAATTTGAAAAAGGGCCACTGTACTTAATCATCATCAGTTCTAATCATCTTCAGAATCAGAGTCATCCTCACTACTGGCCGTGCTGTCTTGAGTAGACCTCTGCCTTGGTGCAAATGGCTTGTATGGCTTATGCCATGGTCGTCTGGTCTTCAACGCACCCTTCAACCACTATATTAATTACGGCAATTTGCCCGTCTGTTACTATTTATATGAGTTCCTCCCGTTAGGCATTAAATTGAATGTAGGTTAACAATTCATGAGAACTAGGTAGTAGGTACTCCTAGTAGTTCATAGTGAACTTATTACGTTTTGTTTTGACGGAATGACAGATGATGCATTCATTCGGAAACGTGGCGTTCCCTCCACTCTCTTGGACCACTTGTATTGTCGGACCGGAGACCGCGTTTCCTTGGCGGTTTGTTTTCATCTGTGTCATCATTCAGCTTGTTTACATCCGGTTTCTATATGAGTAAAAAGAAAAGAAAAAATAGCTGTTAAATAATATTTTTGCAAAAAGAATGGTAAGTTTTAAAATTTTGAGCAAGTATTATTATGATTATTTGCCTCCACAGTTTTTGTCACTTAAGATTCAAATCATTTCGCCCCAAACTTTCACTCCCTAATCATTAGGATCATTCAATTATCAAAAAAAGAAAATAATATTTAGAGGTGTATGTTTAAAAAATTGAAGGAAGAATAAATTTCCAATGTTCAGCAACATGCTATAGCAAAATCTTTGAATTTCTTGAAGGCATTTAAAGTTACCTCACAATCTTAACACAAGTTGACAGAAAAGGTTACATTTCCAAATTCAAAACGCATATACCCTTGTTAAGCATCACTGTTTTTATTTTGTTTACCGTATTTGCTGTAATCGAAAAATTAATCTATAAGTCTTCTTCCTATTGAGGGCCCATTCCCATAAGTCATTATGAATTAAGTAGTATACCATCAGTGTATCCTATATTGCTCATGTTTGAATGATGACAAGAAAATTACAACAAGAAAATTAAATTTTGCTGATAAAATATGCTCTATGTAGGCTAGGATATGCAGTAGGCTATATGCAGTGTTTTTGATCAAACCTATAATTTGCTTTGTCAGCCTGGTGTAACCCACAAGTTGAGACATTTGAAAGAAATATGCTGGTCAATGGTGTTGTTTACATCACAGTCAAACTGTTTACTAATAGACCTAATACTATGAGCATATCTTTTTCTGGATTGAATTCGAAAAGCCAGATTTGAATTAGAGTAAAATTTACATAGGCCTAGTAGGTATTTTGCCTTGCACCAGCAAGATATTTCTATCGCTATATTACCTTTGCATAGTGGTAATATTGTGAACGTTAAAATTCGCCATGTTTAGTCAAATTGGCTGAGCTCTACACCGAACATACATTTTTTCCAGACTGGGCAATTTGCAAAAACAGTGGTAGGGCCTAGGCCTAACTCAAATTAAGGGGCTGGTTGGAAAAAAAATTGGATTAATATCTTACAGATTTTTGACAAAAATACTAGTACATACCTGCAGCGCATTTTTCAGCGAGTTTTGCCCGCCTTTTGACTTTACTTATGTCGCAAAACCGTTTGTAACATTCAAAGTGGTATCATATGTCGGGATGTAGTAAAACTTCCCCAACACATTCTGAATCTGTTAACGTTAGGCCGATCGCCGTCGCGGAATTTCTGGCTATTTCTGCCTCCTTGCAATCAAATTTTGTCCACTCCAAGGCAAATTTCTTAAATCTCTCTAATGAATTACTTAAATTTTGAATTACTAATGAATTACTTAAATTTTGATTTAGAGCAATCTTTAACATGCATAATACAGTTTTCTTGAAGCGACTTTCGTGTAACACCTCCACTACTGGAAGCGGCCATTTTGGTCTCCGGAACTATTGCTCTGTCAATATTAACAAACATTGTGATTGGTTGATTTGCCGAAATTTTGTGTATGCCACAAGAATGTCGTTCGTACGCTATTTCTGATTGGTAGAAAATAGCCTTGTATAATAACGCAAAAGGTCCCGATTTCTGTGAGATTTTTACCGATTTTTAAGCATATATACCAGCATCGTAAATGGGGACAACTGAATATCTATTCAGAATAATATTTTCATATTTATCATTCACATAGAATTCCCTCCCTCTTTGTGTTGCACGGAATGAAACGAAATCAAGGGATGTACCATGGCCTATTTGCTTTTCAACTTACAGAGCCCTGCTCAAATGTTTTCTCACTGCAAGCTCATCTCCTGGCACCTCCTGCACTTTATTTCTGACTTGTCCCGTTTCGGTAAAAGTTCCCTTCCTGGCAGCTTGGTTCTCCAATCTCTCCAACAGCGTGTTGAAATCATGCTGATGTTTACGCTGAGGAATTGTGCAAGAACTTCATTTCCACTCTGGCCGACAAAATATGGTTTTTTAATATAGAAAACAGCATAGGACCTGCCAAATTTGTATGTCATTTTCTTTCTGGCTGCAATCAATTTGATCATCCTTGCTGCTTTGACTCACTTTGATATTCTTTTTTAGTAAGACTCTAGTATTGCTCCCCTTTGGACATGACACTCTTTCACCATCAATATTACTTCTTTTCAGAAGTTTGTGATGGAACTTTCCAGCATATGGGATATTGACGCACTGCTGTGCATTTGCAGTTGTGTATTTTGTGCAGAAGCATGACAAGCGTCTTACTTTAAGAGCATATGGCCCACTTCCTTTCACTTGGTGGATTTTTCTTGATCCTTTTAATGTTTGCACTTGTCGGTCTTCCCTATTACCATGGCTAGGGGATTCATCTTCTCCCATATCAAGAGCCCAGTCTCGTAGTTGGATGAAGGATATGTCTACCTTGTCTTTGAGCATTCTCTTTGAAAGCTCTCTGCGTAAGATGTCCTATAACCCATCGCAGAACTGTTCCTAATAGTCCTTTCGGGATCAGGGGCACTATTTATTGTTGACAACTTCTCTGACAGCACCATTAGCCTAAAAGTGAAGTCAGGGGTGGTCTCTCTGTGGCCTTGTGTGCGGTTATACACTCGCCTCATCAGAGAGCCAAGAGTGTCTCGTTCTCCGAAGGTATCTCGAAGGACATCTAATATCTGTTCATGATCTGAGCTAAGCTTGCTTGAATCTCCCTGTCACAATGGGAGTGTTCCAGTGCATCACATGCAGGGCTCTTACCAAATATAGAAGAAGGAATCACTATACTTGAGCCTGGCTGTTTCTCTCTATTACCCAGATCCTGGCTCTTGGAGCTGGGTGACACTAGTTTCCCTGGGACGGACGTGGAGCTGGATCTGGGCACTGACTGGCACAGTGTCCCTTCTGGTGACATCGATGTCACTCAATACGACTCTTGTCGGTCCTGGGGCGGGGCTTGGTTTTACTCAGCTCCTCCAGTAGCCGGGCACTGAAATCCTCCTGGCGAAGCTTCATACTGTCCAAGGTCTCTCTCTGTTTGAGCTTTCAATGCAGTGGTGAGACCTTCCAAAGCTCCTAATATTTGGGAGTCGACCTCAGTGTGGTAAGTATTGATTCTCTTCCCTTGACGCCTCCTTCTGGTGAGGAAGTCATCATCTGTCAAGTCTAGGGCTCTGTCCCGCAGTTTGATGAAAGTAATGTTGGGCTCTTCCATGAGGGTCCTCTTTACCTCACGCCTTAGAACGCCATCCAGCAACCCAACCCAAGAACATAAGGGCCAAACACAAAGTTGGTAATGGTTTCTCTTTCTTTCTGCCATGCGGTTGCATATCTCCCGCAACGCTCCAGCTAGCCTCAACTTCTCTCCAAATGTCTCAGACAACGTATGTGTCATGTCCTGTGGTGGTGGCCGTAAACCGGTCATGATAATAAATACACTCAATATGGTTGCCATTAACAAGTCTGTTTATTTAACAATATAGGCGGCGCTATCCCAATATGGGAATATTGGAATAACCCCAGGTGTGTATTTAGGGGATAAATACGAGGGGAACCAGTCTTAAATTTGATTTGAGACCGATGATGACGTCATCGAGGAGGCTGAGCGGACCGAGGCGATAGCCGAGGTTCGCTGCCCTTCTCGATGACGTCATCAGAGGTCTCAAATCAAATTTAAGACCGGGTACCCTCGTTTTTATCCCCATTCATAAAGGACCCTTACAAATGTTAGAAAACAGCATTTTTTCGCTAATTTTTGCTGATCTGTATTTAATTCTCCTTATGCCTCCCTTGATCTTTTTCCTGAATGACGTAATAGTCACCTCTTGTAAAACAGCATTTTCTTCCGAAGAACATTAAGAGTGAAAAAATACGAATGAAGCAGTGTCGTTAGGTCTTAAATTTTTGTAGTTGAATCAATTCAAACACTAAAAAATGGAGGGAAATGCAAATTAAATAAGAACAGATGAACAAATTTCTAAAGATAACATTTTAAAACGTTTTTTTGACCTACCAGGTCAAATTGCGCAATAAACAGATGCTGAGTTGTGTGTGTTCTGGAAAGTCCGTAAACGCTACAACAGTTAGGCTAGCAACGTTGCCTGTTGCTAACATTCTTTTGAATAGAACTCGTCTATCCCTGGTCGGTAGATGAACCATTCAAATAAATGTTTACTGGGCCTGAGAATGAGCAGTTTTTGAAGAGGTTCCGAGCCCCATTGTTCGACAGGTTTGTACTTGTAGTAACCGCAGTGTTATTGCGAGTCTGAAAGATCGCTAGGCCTAGTCCCTGGCCAGTCATGTCGTTACTGCTAGTAGTAGTGCTAACGTTATTGTTAGGCTTAGCGACAAGGTTTCTTCTGTTAGTGTCAACATTGGACGCTTTACGCTTCGGTTCTTCGTTGAAGCACCTCGATAAGGTTGCTGACATTGACCTTTTTTGTGCTGTTGAGGAGTCTGTGCAGTAAGAGCGGATACTTGCTTTGCAGCGGTGGCCACTCAAAGTTGATATGGTTCTTGAATCAAACCCGCTGTTGGTTCTAGCTCAGTTATCACTGTAGCACGTATGCAGTGATTGGAGTATAGTTTGCTTAAGTTTGCTGCTTTTGAAATGTCTTTCATCATGTTCCCAAGCGTATTTTTTCCTACTGGAACATTATTGTACCAACATTTTTGTCCTTTGCCTTTTGTGAAAGACGAATTTGGTCGCTGAAACAAGTGCTCACACTTAGGATTGAGCTTGCTCAAATAAAGGTTCAAAATTTTTACTGGACAATTATCATCCCCTGTTGCATACATTCTCATCTCTGTTTCGTTGTCCTTCCTTAAGCTCCCAGGGTGGTTTTTTGTGGCTTCATTAAAAGCTAGGTTACAAAATTCCCTATCCTCGTCATCTTTGCAAAACTTGAACGAGTCTTTTTTTAACAGTCGTAGACCATCTCTACCTCTTCTGCAAAAGTAATACTCTAGGTAAAACCACGTCAATCTTAGGAGACCTTGTGGTGTTTCCACGTCCAAAGCAGTTATCATTTTCTTCAGATCAGCCGCTGCTATCGGAGATTTATGTTGGCTTCTGTCAAGTCCTGCCTTCTTCATTTGTTTAAGTACCCCTCTGAAGACATTGTTAGCACCTTGGAACTCTCTGTCACTCATGATATTGATCTGACAACAGAATGGCTCCCCTGTAAGGTGGCGATGAATCGCCGCTCTTAGTCCTACAAACGATTGCTTAGCGTACATTTTACCATCCTTGTTCCTAACCTCTGCATAAAATACTCTGAGGAGGCAGTTTAGCTCTTCAGGTGGAAGTACCTCAAAGTTGCTTTCCTTTCCCTTTGCCGTGCACCATTCTGAAAAACAAAGAGAATACCATGTAAACTGAGTTGAACAGTTTTGCATTCATAACCAGTCTCGAATCGTATTCGAGACTGGTCCCTTTTCAACTTTGAATTTAGTTTTATCCACTAATTCATGTCTTTAAAATGCATGTAAATGTTCTTGCTTGAGAAGGCTAAAGATATTGAAGAAGACAAACAAATTATACTGACCTTTGAAAAGTTTTACTCCCCACGTAGTGTTGTTCCCTTCAGCAATTTTATCAATTTCTTGACTGCTCAATTCCTTGAACCTGTTTGAAGGACTAGGAGTAGGACTATCTTCATCTAGTGACTCTATCTCAAAATTAAGCTCAAAATTAATCCCTAAGTCATTCATGTTACTCGAAGTATTTAGCTGGATGATTTAAGAAGTATGTACAGTGTGTATTGAGACTCGGTGTGTGTGAAAACATATACAGTACTACTGCTGCAACTAATTGCAAGTAGGCTGTATATAAAAAGAATACTGTACAGTATAATACTGTACAGTATTCTTTTGCAATTTGGAACATTTCTTTGCCCATAAATATATTTGCATATACTCATGGCAACGTTACACCATGTCTTCATTTCTTTTAATTATGACTTAATGATTGCCACGGCAACAAACCAGTGTTTGTCTAACATTTCGATCCTGAAGCAATTCTCCTCTCTATAAACTCGACCAGTCTTGAATCGCATTCGAGACTGGTCCAGTATACAGAAAGTTGGTTTAGGCATTCATGAATTCAGGATTAATTGTCACTTTGTAATCACCACAAAGCCTTATTTTTCCATCAGGCTTTTTGACAGGGACTACAGGGGCTGCCCATTTGGAATATTCCACTTTTTCCAGGATCCCCTCTTTTACCAATCATTTAATCTCCTCTGTAACTTGTTCTTTAACTGCAAATGGGATGGGGCGAGGTTTGAAAAATTTGGGTTTTGCTCCCTCTTTTACTGTTACAAGATGTGCATGCACCCCTTTACTTTTCCAATCTCCTTATTGAATACCCCACTATTTGCAATATGCTCCTCAATGTTTTGCTTCGGAACATTTGGAATTTGTATTTTCTTTATGTTTTGCCAGTCCAAAGGCAATTCGAGTAGCCAATCCCTTCCCATTAAAGCTGGACCGTTTCCCTCTACAACATATATAGGTAACATTTGTTCATGTCCATTATACTGAACTCTGACTTTACCTTTACCATGAGCTGGAATCTTATCTCCTAGATAAGTTTTTAATACAACCTTTGTTGCATGCAGTTTAACTTTTGACTTGAGTTTCTTAAAGAATGTCTCTTTTGGAATTAGTGTCACTCCTGCCCCAGTGTCCACTTCCATGGAAATTGGCACCCCTTCTATGTTGGCTTCCACTACGATTGGCTTCCCTTTACTAGATTCATCGCATGGATGTGTAATAATTCTTCTTCTAAGTCTTTCGAAGTATCCGACTCTCCTTCGGCAACAGCTTTAATTCGAGAACTTTTTCTCTCTGTCTTCTGTTTAGCTCTACACATCTTTCGGGTGTGACCCTTCTTCTGGCACTTGAAACACTCTTTATCTTTGTAATAACAATCTTCTGCTTCGTGATTAAGTCCTCCACATCTATAACATTTTGCTTTATTTACCTTCTTCTTCGTTTCACGTTGTGGTGCTACTCGTTGAGCACTAGCACTGAATTGCGGAATTCCTGGGATTCTTTCGCTGTTGATTCCATCACCTTTGCCAATTCTACAGCTTTTATGAACGTTAGTGTTTTTTGTGTTGGAAATCGTTTTGTGTACTCTCACTCATCAATCCGCACACGAACCGATCTCGCAAAGAGTCATCCAAATTTGTGCCGAACTGACACCTCTCTGCTAGCTTTCTTAGTTCTGCCACAAATGTTGCAATGTTTTCATTTTCATGTTGCACTCGTTTATGAAAACGAAATTGTTCTGCAATTAATAATGGTTCTGGTGACAGGTGATCTTGCAGTGTTTTTACAGTCTGGGTGAACGTTTTAGTTGCTGGCTTTTCAGGAGCCATCAAGTTTCTTAGTAAAGTATAGGTTTGACTACCCATTAAACTTAGCAATGCTGGCGTTTTCTTAGTTTCTGGAATGTCATTAGCTTCAAAATATAGCTCTACCCGTTCCAAATAGGTAGGCCAGTCTTCTACATTTTCATTAAATGTTTCGATGGTTCCAATATTGGTCGCCATGTTACAGTACCTGTAACGGCTATAACCAATACTATTTTTTTTTTTTACGTGTAGAAACGTATAGTCCTAGCCTACCCACTTTATCATTGGCGTTTATGTTAGGCTATCGCACAGTCTTTACTGCACCAACATACCGGGGATAAGAATGTAGCGTTTACCCTTCTACCGTTGTGAAAGTTCACGTCCGGATCGGAAATTCATTAAAAACCGATGTCATCAACTTCAGGCAATCCCATCCTCGTCGCCATCTGTCATGTCCGGTGGTGGTGGCCGTAAACCGGTCATGATAATAAATACACTCTCAATATGGTTGCCATTAACAAGAATATAGGCAGCGCTATCCCAATATGGGAATTCAGCGGAACATGAAATAAGACAATACAATACAGTATGTAGAATTTGTTGGGGATTCGTTGAGACATCCTTTGGGTTGTGTCGAATCTCTTGTCTCGCTGGACACTCGAGATGAGCCATGAGGAAGTCTGCTGCTTCTGTACCTTTGAGCTTTCTTATTTTTTAGGCAGCCCTAACATCATCGATGAAATCACTGACCAGGAGAGACCCTTCCACATCAGAAAAGACTCTTACTTTCATCCATCTGTGCAGCTTCTTTACTCCTCTTCAACTCTTCCTCCGGGGAAGCCAACCTCCTTCTGACCTCCTTCAGAGTCGACATTGTTGTATCACCGTCTGTCACAGGTGCTTTTAAGGATATTATTGGTCTAGCCTTCCTCCTGGGGTGTTTCAGACAACCACAAAAAAATGAGACAAACACACGATTAACTACTTCACAATATAATTAAGAAATGAAGTAAACTTAATAAGGTACATATAGCAAGTGAATGCCTAGTGAGAGATTCCTCTTATTTTCTTTCTCCCAGAACAAACATAACCATCGGTTTCTTTCCGGTTGGATAACTTTTAACTTAACTTTTACTTTTGATATGTATGTTACTAAACACTAGGACGCGATGGGCCACATCCGTCACCTCGACCTGCCAGCCAATTCAGTCCCTGGGGTTACCTATGGTGTGACCAGACTCGGACATCTAAATTAGCCACTCTATGAAAAACATCTATGCCAGATTAGAAGCCTGAAATTAAACTATAACAACTGTGATTTCTGTCTTGGAAATTCTCATATCATTATGTGATTTCTTTTGTATATACATATACATGAACATAACATTGTTCAAATTATAAACTACATTTAGTGGTTTTACTTTAGCATATAGATGAACATTACATCACATCCTTTAAAGTGCATACTACGTTTAGTTGATTTAGTTTATCATATATATGTACATAACAATTGGTAAACTCTGCTATACAGCACACACCTACATCCCAACATTATACTCTTTACTTTGACTAGAAACATATGAAATGGCAGGAAATTATCTGCTCCAGTGAAAAAAAAAGTTAAAAACTTGGTCTCTCGGTAACTCGCATTACGCTCTCAAATCAGCTCTGTGTCGTTACAGCCATATGCCTACAAACCAAAAATGTTTAGGGGAATTGTAATATTATTTTTATATATAACTAATGGCACTACTAATACATTTATCAAATTTATTTAGGGTGCTTTCAAATATGGAAATCTGAGACTAAAATATCCATACTATTTACTCAAATGTTTCCTCAAAAATCAACATTAGTCATATTCACATTGTTTGGGAGAAGAACATGGTATAGTCGGACAAAAAGTACATAACCCAGATCCTAAATGTGTTTATAGAAGCCAAAAATGGGTGCAGAAATGATTTTGAAAATTTGGGGTCATGTCCCTGTTTGCACGGAATCGCCCACATAGTAAATCGTGCATCTCGGAGTTCCAGCATTTCCTTCGCTGCCGATTTCATAGCTTTCTCGCTTTCCACTGCTTTTTGAAAACTGTGTCAAAGATTTGGCGTCAATAAGCTTTTCGTAATATTTTCTGTCATTTCTTGGTTGTTTATATCCGCATACAAACCAATCTTGCAAAAAGTCATTAAGATATTTGGCAAAAATACAACTTTCTGCTAATTTATGGAGCTCGGCAACAGATTCCACAGTGTTTTCATTGTTTTGTTTAAATCTGTGATGACAAACGGACATGTTTCGCCTTGATGAGCAGTTCTGGGAAAGACCGTCATTCGGCAGATTTACAATCCTATAAAATGACTTTGGTCGCCGGCTTGTCTGTGGCTGTTAAATTTCTTAGAAAATTGTATGTCTTGCTTCCAATTAAGCTAAGTAATTTCTGCAACTCTTTTACAACAAGGCACTACATTTGATATAAATTATTGTCAAGATCTTTTCATGTATGATGCTGACAATTCATCAAACCCTCCTCGCATTGAATGTTTCCGTTACTCCAAGAGATACCATGATGCGTCTTTATTGAGAGATAGCCTAGCGCCCTCTAGTATATAATAGTTGATTATCCAGGCCATGTTTTATTCCATTGTCAAACCACCTTAACTCCTGAGATGAACAAATAACTGACATTGACAAAGAAACCGTCACTTCTAGAATTACATTTCTACACATCTTGCTGGTCAAACTGTGGTTTATATGGTTTGTAACTTTTGGGTGTGTTATAACAATGATCAAATTTTAAACCAAAATTAGTGTAAGCTAAGCTAAATAAAAGCATCAGTTGCTTTGCATTTGGTTAACTAAATGTGGTCAGTTTTAATGGAGTTGCTAGCAAGACATTTTAATTATCAAAACGCCTTACAGTATGATCGGAAAGGTGTTGCATGGTCAAGACACCCAAAAGTTGTAATATAAAAAAGACACAATTCTTATGGAATAAATATTTGTATTGTCTGCCTGTACGTTCTAAACACCATTACATGGTCATTTGTTGAAGTTGTACTTAATCAAACCACTTCCATGGCCAGGACATTCAGAGTGCTTGCACCATAGCTTTTAATAATTAATATTTAATTTCAATGGGTTTGCACAGGTCACAGAGGTCAAATATATATTTATATCATAAGACTGGTAATGAGAAGTTCACTACATAATTTGTCCTAAGTGGTATTTGGATCCTGCTGAGAATATGGTCCAGGCCATATCAGTCAAATATCTTGCTCAGATTAGCATCTCTGTACATGGTATGTTATTTATTAGCTCAAGATTCAACATGAATCAGTGTGTTGGTTATTTCACTATTAAACCACAATAATGTTACACGTACGGTAGGCCCCTATGTACCAGATGGTTGTATCTACTAAACTCATAACCATTTGTGATGGCTATCCGTAATGAATCAAGAGTTCATATCGGTATTTATCGTTTTCAAAATTGGAAACCTTTGAAGAAATTACAGGGTCACTGTATTAATATGGAACTTTTCGAGCAGCTTTGGAGTTCAAATCAATTTCTCTAAGCTCCCTCCGGAGGTTAAATCCGCCATAATAATTAATAACTAACAATGTGGACCATTAGCTTGGTTAGTCTGGTGTCATTTCAAGAAATGAAGACATCAAACTTGTGTTTTTTGTTAGTTTTTTTACAAGCTTCCAAATTTGCAAGGAATTAGTACCCAAGAAAATATTGAAAATTCAATCATAATTCAAAAATAACTACGTCAGTCACTTTGGTAATATTAAGAAAATCTTAGATGTCATAATTTGTTGGCAAAATTCAAATACAGTATGAAGCTACTTTAAACAAGCCTGCAATATATTTTTTATTTTCCATATTTTTTGTTAAATTGTTGATTTATGCAGGAGAATTTATGTTTATGCAGAGAATTTATGTTTATATGCCAAAAAAGATTTTACATTTGTATTTTAAACTATGTTATCATTATTGTCAGTTAAACTGAACTCAAAATAATATAAAAGAAGGAATTTGTAACTGAAATACTCTGTTGTGCTGTCTTTTTAATGTTAATTTTGCAATTATTTTTGTAATGTCCGTACCTATGTCCACAGATTGCTAGGCACTATTTTAAAGGAATGTAAAGGGAACGAGGTCATGAACCAGAAGATGCTACTAGCTATTAAACAATTTGATGTATCTTTGTCTATCATCACAATTTTTTGTCAACCTTTCCCTTCGCCCCCCCCCCACCCACTTAAAAAAAACACCCTTCCATTAGTAAACATTGCATTCAAATTTCAAATTTTGGATGAAAATGTAACATTTTGACTGATAAAGGAGGTTGAAAATAACACTTCTGGAAGATTAAGACAAACTAAGGATCAATGTTTGTATCAAACATTTGCACCTAATTG
>KN890030.1:25271-48433 GCA_000934455.1 Apostichopus parvimensis
TTTTTTTTTTTTTTGGCCAAGAGCAGGGGGGGTCCGGACCCCCCCCCTGGATCCGCGCCTGAACAGAAGTGTTAGACACCACCCTCGATCCCAGAAAATACACAGCTTGCTACCGTCGGTAGTTAGACACTAGTGTACAATCAGTACATACAGCTGCGGTCAATACCCACAGCACGGTGTATACACGATACAGTGAAGGACATCTCAGGTCCAGCTTAAGATAACACGGTATCACGTTTCATTACTGTCTGCATTTTGTAGCGACACAAACAAAATGTCACTTGAAAGCAACAGAAAGTTAACTTATTCAGATGGCCGCACATGGTTTGGGGCGAGTCTTCAATGCCTTTAACGGGTAGGGGAAAGGAAGGGGGGTGGAGCAGAGGTGGTAAAGAGTGGACTACCTATTCCCTTTGTAGTCTCCTGCAATTTCCCTTTCATTTCCATTGTTCAGCAACTTTTACACCTGTTTGTAAATCCCCCCATTCTCTCTCTTACAAACCTGTGAAGCATCGGCCTAATTTGCACGAATGAAGCAAAAACAAAAAAAACGGTTATTTTTTTTTTTATCTTTTTTTTTTCCTTTCTATAAAGCTTTTTCATTTGCAGTTTCTTTCTTTACATTTGTTGAGAAGTTAAGTCATAAAATAAAAACGGTGAATCCATCACATTGATAGAAACAGAAATATATCTGAGAACGTGAAAGTTAAGTGCAGGAGTAAGTATCGATAAAACATGCAGGAGAAATTCCGTTCAATTATTCTGTCATTTAGTCGAAAAATAAAACACGACCAAGTCGTGTTCGGTCGTGCTTAGTAGAGATTGTATCTTAATCGGATTCTCGAACCAAATGATGTCGAAAATTGACCACAATCAAAGAAAACAGTTGCTGTTGAGACACCGTAAATATTAGCAAACTACATGAATTGTACAGACACTTCTTTGTCCTACAGAGCACAATGATCACATTCTGTTACATATCTATGGAAGAGAAAACGGCACAAAACAGATCACCATGGAAACGGCGGAAAAAATCAACTTGCTCACAAGTATAATAGAATTTAAAGTGCTAATTGCAATACGTACACCTAATTTTACCTTATTCAAAACCATTCCCTTAAAAATATTCAATTCATAATTACTGGCAATTCTATTTCAATTTCTATGCATATCATTTACATAATAAATCAGTCCCCCCCTCCCCCAATCATATTGGTGGTGTGATTTATAATCACATTGTGATTTTGATAAAAATGTACAATTAATTTTCAAAACTACTCATGCAATGATGATCAAAACAAAATGGAGGTGTCCATTTAAACATTCCTTTTTTTTCAAATTCGTCTTAAACTGCCAAATATTCAGGATAAGCTATTTGTTCCAAGGCTGAACAAGTTGTCTGCACTATGCCACACACCCACATTGCTTTGCTAAACACAGTATTAATTGTGCAGAAGAGTGATATGGTATGTGAATGTGTTACCAGTGCTACAAACCCACATTTTTGGGCTAAACCTACGGCATAGTACACAGTACATATAGTACACAGTAAAAGTGAGATTTCAAATATTTTGTTACATAGTTTAAATATGATAGATGTTAAAAGTGTCATATATGGCATATTTGTATCAATTGTATGTAAACATGATATATCTGTGAATGTTTTACACATGACACCCAACCAAGCTGAGTAGCCCACACTGACTATCAAATATACATATATATATATATATATATATATATATATATATATATATATATATATATATATATATATATATATATATATATATATATAGCGAGTTAGCACAATACTCAGCATGCCTTCATACATAAAACTAGCTAAATTCAGAAGATACTTGTCCACCTTCCATATAATCCTTCGGACAAGTTTCTCATGATGGTAAACATTTAAATACCAGACAGATATTATGCCGGGAAGGAGAGAATCACTCTGTGAGAAATCATTTTTAAGTAAACAACAGATGCTCCCTCAGTTTTGATCAATCTAGCATATATTAAGGGGCCATCACCGTCCGAGATCCTGAAACAGATCTTAGGGTCCTCGCAAAAACCTTTGTCACCAAGTTTGATTGTTTTTGGCCATTCCCTTAGGCGTAGGAGCCTAATTTGATTTGGGGGGGCTGTATACGACTTGCCTGAAAAATATAACCAAAGTTTTTCGCGCGTTCAACATGTTAATGTGCATATCATATAGGCATTCATCGGTTATTACATCACATGCCGATAACATACAATCATTTTCCGTGTTATTACCCTTCCATATTGGTTATAATTATTGGGGAAGTCGTTACAATGATCATAATAATATAAGTTTAACCATTACAAAACACATTGCAAATTATTCTTCTTTCAGTAGGTGCCCGAAAAATTTGTAGCATATTGCCCGAATTTTCACAAACATTTTTGGTTGGGGGGCTGCAGCCCCCCCCCCCCCCCCGCCTCCTATGCCTATGGCCATACCTATAACAAAATCAGCCCTGATGACTGTCACATGGTCAGAAGAAAACTTCTTTAAGGTTTTACAAAAAGTTTGCAAAAAAAAAATACATCTTGTGATATACAATTTATGAATTTCAAACAGTGCACAGATTGAGAGTCTGAACTCTTTTAACACTGCCGATGTGACGATGACCTGCGAGGGTATCGACTTATTTATTTATACAATATTTATGATCCTACACACACTTACTTCCACACTACCATTGCCTTAACAGAGTTTCCCTCACCTCACCTCCTTCCTTTACAGTCCCCCATCGTTTCGCAACCCTTCGATAATCTCGTCAACCGTATTATACAAACAAATAATTACAATAACACTTCCCTTTTAATTGCAAAAGGGTCACCCCCCTATGTGCTAATTTGTAACATCCTTTAATAAACCTTCTATGAGAAGGACTCTGAACATAATCTAACTTTGATTATCTATCAGAAAAATATGCAATATCGTTACGAAATGCCTTACAGAAATCATGACATTATAACCATTCCGGAAAATTTCCAAAGAGGAGAAAGAGAAAAAAAATATCTTAAAGAAATAAGCTTTTTTTTATTTTTAAGTCTACAGATATTTACAATGAATTTTTATTCTTTTCGCTTTTGGTATTCAGCACCCCCCCCCCCCCCCCCCCCCCAAATAAAAACATTGATACCTTACAACATTATTCAACTCTACTCGATTCAACCAAACTGTAAGAGCGGGAAAAAAATAGGAATAATAACAATATAAACAAAATAAATGTATTGTGTAACACAATAAAAAACAAAAACAAAAATTGCACATGCCTGTTAACATTTTTTTAAAAGTTATATACACCCTCACACACTGCTCTAAATAGTTAGGAAGGGGCATATGGAGCTGCAAAGGGTTGCTATGGTAATCACATATGGTAGTATATAGTGCATCATTTGAATAATGTGCAGATACAACTATGAACAACGTGCACACTAAGGCTTTTGCCACTCGATCCATCATGATAAGTGAATTAACATAGTGACGTTGTTTTGGGACTGGAAAGTTTAACAAGCAGGGGCACAACCACCATTGTTTGTAATTGGGGACTGAAATGCTATCTCATCAAGGAATCAGAGATGAGGAGTTCCCTTACCCCCATGGAGATTTTGTTTTTAAATGGAAGGAGCTAAGATGCAAAATTGTGGTATATTTTGCAACTCTTGAAACAAAGTCGAACTCGACTGTTAAAGAATGTACCGCACAAATATGCTGCACATTTATGTACTGTACACTAGGACTTTTGGGCTGAGCCCCCTCCCCCTTGTGTTTATTATTATGGGGGAAGGGCATGAGCTCCCTCCCCCTCCCCCTCCCCAAGAAGTATAAATGGTTGTGCCCCTGTCACCAAGGTAATATAAGGTCTATGAAAGCAACAGCTTAACACACATGAAAAGCCCGTAACACAGCGATCTGTACATCTGAAATACAACCATGTCAAAAGTGATCATCATTGTAACGTACTTTCTACAAGCAACGATTTTTACTTTTTAACGTGAATCAACGTCTCTGGAACAAGTGCTTGATATGGACACTTCATCTGCAGATACGACTGCTATGTGTATCATACCCACATATCAACTGCATAATCTCTGTTTTAAGTGTCACCCTTACATTCATGCACTAGCACATTTACATCGTCTTGGACTTTACGTTTCGTTTTAATACTCTCAACATTTATTTTATTTTTACTTTTTCGCTCGGTATACTATTTCGTTCACTGAAACATGACAGACAATGAATTTTCAAGAAATGTTTGGCTAATAAGACACATAGGGTTTTGGTCAGTAATTTATACAAACACCCCATACTAATTCCGAGTCCATGCATGCATGTTATTTCATTATTACTAAGTAACGGTATAATTTAATCAATGAAACCACAGAATTAAATGCTGGAGTTGTAAGAATAGAATATAGTTTAAAGCAGTATTCATTGGTTTTAATTGGTTACAAGCAGGCTAAGAGGCATACAAAACAAGGAGAGTATGAAGTAACAAAAATATTTTTAAGCTCCTTTAAAGTGAAAGCTGTGTCCCTTTTTAAGGATCACGCTAAAATATGCACACAACCATTACTGTATCTGAAGAGAATTACTGTACATTCCATATCCCGATTGGAGAAATATCCAAATTGCAATACGGGTGAGGCGTAGAAGTATTTTAATTCCCATGTGAGATAATTAATTTACAGTCAGGCAGGAAGTCACAATTAAATTTACTTCCAGTTTCCTCACCCCCCCCCCTCACAAAAAATATCAACCTTTTGAGGTGTTGAGCAATACAGCCAGTTACCACGAAATTGACATGCTGTATCTTGTGGTAATATGCAAAAATATGGCCCCAAAAAATATGAAATATGTCAGTGTCATCACAAATGAAAGTTTGAGATGCAGAGCTAATTAGGGAAAAGAACCCATGAAAATTGTAATGATTTTGTTGTTTATGTTGATAATTATAGGCAAATGCAAGAATATGCCAAAAATATCCAAAACTGCCAAAAAGGAAACTACAATGTCATTGGAAGTACGGAAACCTTCAACGAATGTCGCTTCAGCCGAGACGCGGAGCTAAGGGTGCTAGAACGAAAATATCGCAACAAAATTTTCCATTTTTTATCCAATAGTCTCCTACACATACATACCATTGGTATGCCAAAGTTTCGGTACCTAAACTATACAGCATTTTGCAGAAAAAAAGTGATCGGAATTTTCTCGTCTAAGATAACTTTATAACAATTTTATATTTTTGAAAAAAAAGAAAAAATATAGATGCTAACTGACAAGATGGCAAGTTTTTCTTTCTCGATCTCCGAATGACTCGATAAACTAAAACTACCGTAACCACCTAAAAATAAATTGCATTGCAGTGGATAATTTTTGCCATTCTTTCATTTCTTTATTTATTTAGTTATTATATTTTGCCTTGCTTTTTTTTTTCCATGTTTGTTTAAAATATTGCGAGCAGAAACTGTCTACGAATAAATTTGGTTAATACTACTGGGAGAGAGAGTCTATGCACAAGGAGGATATCCTGCCCTCGAAAAATGAAAAAAGGAAGAAACCAAGAAAGTAGAAACTGCAAGTATCAACTCCTCTTGAGGAATTGTACTACCTGCATCTGTCCAGCAAGTACAGTATAGTATTAAATCTACGAGGATATTAGGCGACCTTATTTTCAACTTCTGCATGATCGATATCATGTGGTTTTTCTTTAGTATTGATATCAATAACATGTACCATCACCCCTCCCCCATCCCCCTGCCCCTTCCATCTGCCAGATCTCAACCACACTGCTGAAATTATGCAGTCTATATGGAAGAAATGTTTTCCTTTAAGGTCACCTACAAGATTAAAAAATATTGTTAGATGCCTTTTTTTGGGTAGGTGAGATGAATTGCATCCACCCTACCCAACCCCCACCTCTCCCCCCTCCAGTTTGAAGTTTACTTTCAGTTTTCTGTTTCTATTTCTATTCATTTATTCAATATTTTAATTTATTTATTTTCTGTTTATTAATTTTGATTTATTTTTGCTAAATTATCAAATGATACAAAAAAAAAAGATATTTTGGAATGTAGACATCTCAAGTCTGTCTTGACCTTGCCCCCACCCTCCCCCCCTTCAGTGTTTTCTTTCTAATATCAATTTCTAAATTCAACTGTTTGTTTTGCATATTTATTTTGACAGATTGGACCCAAATGAACATCCCAACAGATCTACCTGTTGGGGCAAAACGTAGTTTGTATTTCATTCAATATAGACGTTACAAAGCATTTTGTCTCCCCCCCACAAACCCTCCCCACTGTCTTCCCTTCCACCCCCTGCCCCCATGAACCCCCATCTGCCATAAACCTCACTGATCAACCTGACGACAATGATAACCTTGGCCCCGGAACTTTTATATTTGCAATATACACAGAACAGTTCGACAGCAATTGACTAGAGAAGTAAGGTAGGTCTAAACCAACTTGTCTTGACTAGGCTTTGAAAGTAACAGTTTATTCTTTTGAGGTATCAAACACCTGTTGTAAGCACAAATGAAAAAAAAAAATTTGCTTTCATCTGACAGAAGTTAGCTGCAAAATTCCCACACCAAAAAAGATGATCTTTTGAAGTTACTTTACCAAATCAATAATATTTGAAGTTTTGAAGGAAAAAAACCTAAAAAGCATCATTAGTCATCTTTCTTTACACAAAACTCGACCAGCTGAGTTTAAGTGTAGAAGGGACACACAAGTCAATACATCCATCTGTTTTAATCAGACAGAGTTGCTTCCAACCTCGTCCTTCCTAAAAATATCTCTCTCGGCTTTTCTCTACTTTGAACCCTGCGGTAGGGATCGTGCCCTATCACCGTTTGGCCTTCATGCTGCTTATGAGAGAACCGAGTTCTTCTAGTCCCGTCACCTCCCCTGTGTGTTTACTCAACAGATGCTGTTTGAACCAGGTATAATTACGCGATACGTAACCGCAGAATCGACACTTGAAGGTGCTGTAGCCTAGGTGGCGCCCAACGTGTCTCTTCAAGGAGCTCATGGAGGTAAACCGCTTGCGGCACTTCAGACATTTCAGCTGATTCACGTTGATCAACGCCTGGATGGCCTTGGCCTTGCGGGGAGCCGCGTCCGGGTTCGACTTGATCTGCTCCGAGTGATTGTCGCTGGGCAGCAGATGGAAACGGACGTGGCGCTGCAGGGAACTTAAGTACTGGTACTGCTTGTTGCAGGTGATGCAACGGATGTTCTTCTTGTCCATGATGGCCTCCAGGAACACCTTGTCCTGTTCGCCCCATTCCAGCTCACCCTTGACGGGTGTCCCTAACGCGGTGGCGTTTTTCGGCGAGAGGTTCGTTCGCAGCTGACGCTTGCTGCCGTCTCGCGGCGTGGCCGTCGCATCGGCGGAGCCGCACTTCTTGGGGGTCACCTGGGGGGAGGACTGTGGGGTGCTACTGGTGGGTCCATCCTCGGAGGCAGTCTTGCCTACTTTGGGAGCCTCGTCTTTGATATTTGTCTTCTCCGAATCGGAGGGGTTGTCCGACGAGGATTCCGTCTCCTGTTCGGCGCCGCTGGCGCCTTCCTCCTCATCCTCGGATCCTTTCTGGGCGCCGCTCTCTTCGTCCTCCTCCGTCTCTGTCCCTCCGTCTTCCTTCTCCTCTTTGGATTTGCCTCTCTCTTCCTCGCCTTCAGATTTCTCAAGCTTGATGTCTTTGACGGCAACTTTCTTGCTCGTGGCGTCCACAGATTCTGCACCGCCCTCAAACTGAGCAAAGTTTATCCATATACCGACCTGGAGGTACAACGATACGAAAAGAAAAAAAATTTAAATGTCGGCAAAATGAGGAAGGTTTTCCCAATTTCTCCTTCCTTCTCTCTTTTCATTTAAGTTTGGCAGTCAACTTTAACATTTCAATTCATTAAATTACTCAATTTTGCACATCAGTTTTAACATTGACTTTTTTCTTAAGAGGGGAGGGGGGAATGGTGTTGGTAGTATAACACTCAAACAAGTTTGCCAATGTTGCTCAACTTTCTGAATTTCCACTTTGTGAATCAACTTTACCATCCTTCATTTGGCAATTCCTTTTTACCCTTGCATGTGGGTTTAACAATTTTCTTTTGTGGAGTGGGGAGAGGGGGGAGAGGAATGGTATATATAAATCAAGCAATTGTGACAAATATTGTCACATTTCTTTCTTAGAATATTCATTTTTGCCCTTGCCTTATTAAAAGCACTCCACAAAATAGTTAGGATACTGCAACAGAGCGACGCTGAAAATTGTCGACCAAAAAATTTACTTTCTAATGAAAGATCAAATTAATTTGACGGTTAGCATACATTAGGGTCAAAGGGCAACAATGTAAAAATTGGAGATGGTAATGTACTGTACAGTGATCACTAGGTGTATGCAATGGTATCAGACATGCACTGTAAGAAATTAAAGGATGGCTGTAGCCACAAGATTTATAAGATTGATGTACAAGTTGACTATGAGAAAATGTTAGCTCAAATTAATATTACCCACTCCCGTCCGTTCGTGTATAAACCAAGATCTGGATCGAAAGACAAACTTTTTTTCAACTATTTTTTTTCCTTTACTATTTTAAATGTTTTACATCCAGCCCTAAAAGTATCCTCGCGGTACACAGTACTTACATGTATGCGATCATTTCCTTTATATTAAACAAATATACACACAAACAAACTAAAACCACACACACACACAAAGACACACACAGGCATCATGGGAGGCCCTTCCTGTTTATAATATTTCCATTTTCCTTTTATTTAAATGAAAGCTCAGATTACAGTTTACAAACCTTGTAAACCCTTTCGGTTTTGTCCATTCGATAAATCTCTTATTTGGTCATGAGTGCTACCTACCTACCTACACGTGTAACACAGAGCTCTCGGCACTGTTGGCGTTTACTGGGTCAACAACCTGATTTAGAAAGGTTCTATCATGCATCAGGCTGACAGTTTAAGCAGATACAGTATATATCCATGCATGCACAACCCAAACAGATGGCCAGATTGTATGGGATGCCTACTGAGTTAACTAATTATGCTACAGCTAGTACTAGGTCATTAGGCCGACTCACATCGTTTCCTCAGTGCTGATAATAAGTTGACACAGATAACACACCGTAAGGGTGGATTCATTGTTTTTTAAAGTTTTTTGGGTTGGTTCCAATATTTAACCAAACCTACCACAATTATTCATTTGAAGTAACATTAGAACTAAGAGGATCTCAAAAATTTCCCAAAGGCAAAAAATTAACAAGTAAGTAAGTAATTAATGATTCCCATTTAGTCCTCAATATGTTGTTGTCCTGGCAACCTTTCATGTTCTTATTAACGGCATGCTTGTTCACACTGTTGCCATAGTGACACATACCACATGACCAACATAGCCATTCATTGGATGTTTGTTTCACTAGACATGTATGATGTTTCAAAGGAGCATTGTGAGTCTGTTCAGCACTTTGTATAGTATTGAGTATCAATCAAAGCTAGTACTGTACAGTATCGAGTATCAATGAAAGCTACTGTACAGTAGAGTATCAATCAACGCTACTGTACATTACTGAGAATCAATCAAAGCTAATGTACAGTATTGAGTATCAATCAAAACTACTGTACAGTATTGAGTATCAATCAAAGCTACTGTACAGTACTGAGTATCAATCAAAGCAACTGTACAGTACTGAGTATCAATCAAAGCTACTGTACAATACTGAGTATCAATCAAAGCTACTGTACAGTACTGAGTATCAATCAAAGTTACTGTACAGTATCGAGTATCAATCAAAGCAACTGTACAGTATCGAGTATCAATCAAAGCTACTGTACAGTACTGAGTATCAATCAAAGCAACTGTACAGTATTGAGTATCAATCAAAGCTACTGTACAGTACTGAGTATCAATCAAAGCAACTGTACAGTACTGAGTATCAATCAAAATTATTGTACAGCATCGAGTAACAATCAAAACTTTGGTACAGTATGGAGTATCAATCAAAACTACTGTACAGTATCGAGTATCAATCAAAGCTACTGTATAGTATCGAGTATCAATCAAAGTTACTGTACAGTACTTAATATCAATCAATATACCATACAGTACTAAGAATCAATCAACACAAGATTGCAAACGATCAAGCTAATTCATTGTCTTGAAAGTTTTGCCCACCAAAACAAGGCTAACAGGCATACCTAACATGAGTTTCATTCCAGCCTGAACATTTACTGTACTGTTTTGTCCATTGTTATATTTACAGTATGTTCTGCTGACTTCCACTGACATTTTAACCTCCTCCTCCCAAAGACAAAACATTTATTCTTGTCCTCATAACAACAAAGTCACATTTTAACTTTAATCATTTTCCTTTTTTTCAATACCATTTTTGGTATTTAAAAGTTTTTTCCTTTTTTCAGCTTTCCTGACTTTGAATTTACTCTAGAATTTTTATGTAGCTGTGTCACATGAGTGTGGTACCATTAGATAGAACAAGATTAAAAGCAGACTTTTGCTTAATACACTTTCATACAAAAACATACGCACACAACACAAAACCCTCCCCTCGCCCTCCCTTCCGAAAAAAGAAAACAGCCCAAATAAATCAACTGTCCTCCAAACTGTCACAAAGGAGTACATTGCTTCATCGGTCGCTCACTCACCCCGGTTTAACGGTTCTAACCAACAATCGAATAGACCTACCTTCATAGATTTAATAGCACCAGATATCTGTTGAATGGTACGGAACTGACGGCCGTGTTTGCCCATGATGTGTCTCCTCATCTGGGTGTAGTCGCTGTTCTCGTACGGGCACGACTTGCACCTGTACCTGTTCAGACCGAAGTGGTTGCAGACGTGCTGATGGAGCCGTCTCATGGAGGAGAGGTTCTTGTGACACTTGCGGCACATGAGCTTCTTCTCGTCCATTATCTGCATCACCTTCATCCTCGCCAGGTCCTCTTTGCTCGTCTGCGTCTGCTCCTTGGGTTTGCCCTTCGGCGATTTCTCCTTGTTGCCCCGGTTGTGGATCTCCATGTGGCGCATCACGTTCCGCCGGTTGGCGAAGGTCTTCAGGCAGATATTGCAGGTGGGTATGTTGCCCTCGGAGATCTCGGTGGGGGGAGGACGGTAGGACTTGCCGGTCCTCTGGGAGGGGTTCAGCATCTTGTCCACCCACTCCTTGGAGAAGTGATGGGTCTGCTGGAGATGCCGTTTCAGGTTGAAGACGGAGACGGCCTTATACTGACAGACGGAACATTTGAAGAAAGGTCGGGTGTGTATTCTCATATGCCACGCTAGGGCCGTCCAGTTTTTACATTTCTTCTTGCAGATCTTGCACACGTTTTCCTCTCCGTAGGTATTCCCGTCTCCGGCTTTGGTCACTTTAGATTCCTTGGCGGACGCCGGACTCTTCCTCGGCGCCGTGACCTTGACCGAGTCGCCGGCGCCCTCGGGACTCTTGACCGGTTTCTGGACGGGACTCTTCATGGGCGGGATCACCGCACTGTGTTGCGCCTTCTCCTGCAGGCCGTCGACCCGGGTCTCCGATTGTTGTTGGGTCGATATCTGATTTTTGATCACCTCGTGAAGGGTCTGTCGTTTCTCCAAGACAGACGTCTTACGCGAGCGTTTCACCTGTTTCATGGCGATCTCCCCGATGAGCTTTGAGGCGGTGTATTCCTTCTGGTGACTAAACATGCTCATGTCGTCGATGTCGGCCCTTGTGATGATCTGCTCGGGGGTCACGATCTGTTGTTCTAACGCCTGAGAGGTGGACGGGATTTTTCTCAATACGATAAATGAATTTTGCCGCCTTTGTAACGACTTCCCTCTACTCTTTGAACCACAGCTGCTTCCGACCGAATCTTCGATGCCCTGCGGCTCCACGTACACCGCCTCTTCGCTCTCGCGGGAGTACAACTCCTGGAGGTCAAAGTTCACGTTCTGAGAAGACATCACGTCGGGCCCCGTGCCCCTCGAGCAATACTTTTTCTTGTGATCCACAAAGTTGATTACGCTCCGGAAGAGACTTCGGCACACCTTACACTCCAGGATGACGTCGGACTCCTGCAAGAGCATTTGCCTGATCTGCGGCGTGCCGACCGACAGACACTGGAGGATCTGATGGATCCCCGAGTGGGATGTTGGCATCGGGGGGAAGAGGACCGAGTGATCGATCATCTTGTTGGCTCCATGTGTCGCTCGGGTCTCTTTAGATGAACCTGCTGTTTCTGTGTCGGCCATCTTCCTTCTTTCAAAATGACCCCGTTTCACCACATTGACCGTTTTCAGAATAGCTGTGAAAAGCAAGAAAGATTGCAGGTAAAGGAGATGGCCAACTGAAAACAACAAACAGAAATTTAACATAATCTTAATATTAACGAACCACTACAGCAATTTAACATAATAGTAATATTAACGAACCGCTACCGTAATTAAATATATATGGTCAACTGCACTGGATCAGAAAGGTAATGGGTGATCTAGTCATTCCTTACCTATTCAAAATGTGTGTAATAAATTTACATTAATTTGATCAGAAAAATGAATGTTACCAATTGTTAAACATTACGTGACAACAGTTGTTATTAAAAACTACATTTTTTATTTTTTTTAAATTTTCATAATTTTTAATAATTTTTTAAAGCAATTTTAACTGGCTCTGAATTTTTTCTATTAAATATAAAATACAGTTACTATGGTTTCTGAGTACAAAAACATGTTTGCACTTGTGTACACCATCTTGCATAGCATTTTGTGGTTGTGATGTGTTCCCTGTGTTAACCTATTTCACTGACTACAAGATTGTTACAACTCTGATCCGTGTGGGCAGTCTCTTCGAATGAGGGCATAACTTGACTTTAAAAAGTAACACAATAAATTTGGTTATTGTTACACACTTTACCTAACCTGATTGCCTTTTTACCCTGTTAATTAGGCCGATGGATAAACTTATATTCAACTAAGTATCTGTAAAACAATAGACTACTTAAAGTGGAGATAACCAGGTCTTTTCATGAGGATAATGTATAATATATTTGTGGAATGCAATTAATACAATCTTTTCAAGTGTAACATGCTCAAAGTGACCTCTTACCCAGTTTTCAGTAATAATGAGCCACTCCACAAATTTTCAATTTGAATTGTTTTAAGCCTACAGTACTGTACTTTACTGTACTGCTCTGCACTGAACTACATGTTATGTACTGTACAGTATTTTTATGTACTGTACGCTCTGTATTGTACTGCTGTATTGTACTGCTCTGTACCATTATGTACTGTACTGCTCTGCACTGAACTGTACCTTTATGTACTGCTCTGCACTGAACTGTACTGTTATGCACTGCTCTGTACTATTCTGTTATGTATTGTACTGCATTGTACTGTAGTGTTATGTACTGTTACATTGCACTGCCCTGTACTGCTCTGTACTGTACTGCTCTGAACTGTGTTGTACTGTACTACTCTGTGCTGTAATGTACTATACTGTAATGTACTGTATTGTACTGCTCTGTACTGCACTGTACTTTACTGTTAAGTACTGTACTATTATGTACTTATGTACTGCTCTGTACTGTTCTGTTATGTACTGTGCTGTTATGTATTGTACTGCATTGTACTGTAGTGTTATGTACTGCTATGTATTGTACTGCTCTGTACTGTACTGCTCTGTACTGTACTGCTCTGTACTGTACTGCTCTGAACTGCATTGTACTGTACTACTCTATACTGTGCTGCTATGTATTGTACTGTGCTGTTATATGTATTGTACTACTCTGTACTGTACTGTTATGTATTGTACTGTGCTGTTATATGTATTGTACTGCTCTTTACTGTACTGCTCTGTACTGCTCTGAACTGCATTGTACTGTACTGCTCTGTACTGTACTGCTATGTATTGTACTGTGCTGTTATATGTATTGTACTGCTCTGTTCTGTTCTGTGCTGCTTTGTACTGCTCTGTACTGCGTTGTACTGTACTACTCTGTACTGTACTGCTATGTATTGTACTGTGCTGTTATATGTATTGTACTGCTCTGTTCTGTGCTGCTCTGTACTGTACTGATCTGTGCTCACTGTACAGAACTTGTTGACAATCTGCTAAAAGGGATGCAAGTTAGAATTATTCCTTTTGGCCAGTAATAATTTAATATGAACTTTGAAAATTTTTGATTGAATTACAAGTGCTTAAACTAAAGAACAGTGGCATCTCTTGCCACATTTCAGTTGGATCCATCTCCTTAATATCAATGTCTTCTCAGGTTGTGTATATATATAGTACACAAGTGCACATATACCAGGACGTACCAAACTTCTGAATTTCTCACACCAGCATGAAACACACGGTCAGTTTAAGCTTACGTACAGGATTACAAAATTTGTGTGTGATTGATGTATTGAACATTGTGGTTCTTTGAATAACTTGCCTTCAGTACCAGGTAGGAGTGTGTGGAAAGTGGGGCAGTGGTGGCATGGGAGGAAGGCGGGTACTGTATGCTGCAAGACCTGTGTATGAAGGCCCATCATTCAGACATTCAGTAGAGGGCCGGAAAGATCACTGCCAATAGCTTTGCTTGGAATCCTTCCCTCCCCCTCCCCCAGCCCCCATTTAAAGAGAGAGTCTAGGTTCAGCGACAATGTACGTCTAAAATTTCCTGTGCACACAAACCGCAACAAAGTATTGAGATATATTTAGCAGAACAGGTATATACACATTATATATATGTTACAAAGTCTGAACAAAATTGGTGTAAACTGAGTAAGCTAATAGCCTAGGTCAGACATCTAATTCCATGTGTACATAGCTTCAATGCTTATAAATGTTTTTGAGAAATATTAATATCACAGCAGTGCTCTGAATTTGGTGCACAATTTTACAAAGAGACCAACCAGACTGTTAAAAAAAAAAGCAAATTGATAAATACCAATTGAGCCTTCTAGTTTGTTTTCATTTTTTTCACCGCAGGAAGGTTAAAGAGGGAGACATTATTAATACGAGTTATTTCTGATAAATATTTCATTGCACCGATATTTCGATTGAAACGAATCACAGTTGGCACCGAGAAACAATAGCCCGACAACTGAGAAACTGTACATGTAAAGTCAACTATTTAATAAACAATGACAAATCTATTTGTAAATGGGTAGTCATCGTAAGGCAGGCACCCTTAGTTCGTCCCTGTGCCGCAGATTAGGTGCGAAATGGCCTGTACGCATCGTGGACATGTACAGTATGCTTCATCGTTGGATGCACACTCTGATTCAAGTTAAAATAGCTCAGTGAAAAGCTAACAGTGTTGTAACACTTTGAACTTAGGCAAACACAAGATCAACACAAAGTGTTCAACAGGGCATTGAATTTGTGATGTTACAATTTAAGCAAACAACACCCCCCCACCCCCTTCCAAAGAAAATATGAACAGACTTGCTTGAAGATCTTTCTTGCAGCCCTAACAAACTTATGACCGGCTATGTTAAAATCCAGACAATGATAACATAAATGAAGTCACATTGTGTTCCTCTCAACGTGGAAGCACTGACTTTCTTGGCTTATTGTTCATAGTACCTAAACATTCTCTAGTACTTGAAAAAGCTTGAAAATCCAAACCGTAAAGAGTTCTACAATATCATAGATATCACAAGCTAATTGTTTGTAAATCGTCGGCCGTGTGTTTTGTAAGTCACGGAGAGCTCGACAAAAATTGCTCTCCCAAAAATCAATTATCCGATGCCTAAAACACACAAGGCACCTTTCTTTCTTTCCACTCTAGCAACCTATTGTTACAGTAATTAATTTGATATTGGTTCACAGTATGCTGCGTTGTTACCAGAAGCTAAACGTTCCCATTTAGGCTCATGGTAGATTTGAACAGCTTAGGCCAGGGCCAAGCTTTTAGCATCATGCAGCACTGTTAACTGGGTGTAAAACTTGCGCTCCAGGGACACAACATTTCCAAAACATGTGCGTTCCCTAGGAGCAACAAAATGTACGTCCCTGCAGTCACTCCATGAAATACTCCACTTTTCAACTGATTTAATGGAGCCCTTTAAATTCGTTAGAAAGTGTATATCTCAACGGCAGGAGAACGGGCCCCTGTAAGGCCTAGCACTTGCTCACAACCCCTGTTGTCAGTCACCTTTTAACAGTTTCCCATAGACGCAAATTTAATTAATCTATAAGTTTTGTTTTAACGTTGAGCCCATTTTCCCTTTTCACTATAGGCAAGTCGACCCATCCTATTCCGACTATTCACACAATGTTGATTAAAAACACCGAGCTTGAATGGACGCTTTAGACAACATATCCATGAC
Organism: Apostichopus parvimensis; assembly: GCA_000934455.1. Classification (NCBI taxonomy): domain Eukaryota; kingdom Metazoa; phylum Echinodermata; class Holothuroidea; order Aspidochirotida; family Stichopodidae; genus Apostichopus; species Apostichopus parvimensis. The sequence continues at coordinate 41,633 of KN890030.1, forward strand.
AGAATTCAAACTCAAACACTGCACAAAAACGTATACCCAAGGCATGTGGTCAAAGGGACGAGAAAATTAACGCAAGTTTGTGACGAAGAAATTGCTGTGGTTTGATGAAAAGTACATTTTATTTTAGCAACTCTCAATGCGGAGAGACAGATAATACCATGAAATGAAAACTAATTTTGTTCAAATCACAGACGTCAGCTTCCCATAGACTTCATAACATGTGATCAAAACAATGATTCAGATATTATGGGATATTCTCAGAAACAATAATAATAATAATAAATAATAACAGCATTTAGAACGCTATTCACGCACAGAGTGCGTACCATAGCGTGTACAAAGAAATACAACTGCAACTTCACACCATGAGTGCTGAATGTCAATCCCTGGGACAAGGCCTAATGTTATGATATTTGCGTGCACACATCTGATAGCCTATATCAAACACATTACTATCTGTACACAGGGAAAGCCCCATTGACTACTTTTTAGCATCCCTGTAATCCCTATGTTGTCAGCTATGTTTTTTTGTTGTTTTAAAAACAATCCTCTGTAATGCTGGAAGAAAGTTTGGTTCTTTTGAGAAGGAAGGTTTTGTTCTTTGGAAAAGAAAGATAGATGCTCATTCAATAATAATGTGTTTTGTTATGTTTTGCATAGGCCTAGTGGTGAGTGTGTACTTGTGGTTTGTATCCCCACCAAATAAAAGTTGCGTCCTTCGGACACAAGCCGTTTGAAGATTTTGCTTCAATGGCTCAAATCTTGCGCCCTGGACACAGAATCCTGCATTCATAACCATGCTGGTCATTTAAGCGGATAAGTTTATAAGTGTGTAGGTGTGTTGCATGTTATAATAAAATTAATATTATGACTTTCCAATCCTATTAGGGCTGCCAACTGTCATGGACTGGCCATGACATCGTCTTGGGCCTAGTTAAAGTTCAATGCCTCTGCTGTGGGAAAAGGTTCTTATCATGTCACAAAACAACTTCTCCAGGGAATAATTTATCCAATATTGCATTATAAAAAACGCTATACAATATAGGCAAAGTGCTATACAAGTGCAAAGAGCTATAGCAGTTTCTTACACCTATAGAGACTATATAGAGAACTTTATAAGAAACTTCAAAACTGCTACACAAAATTTGAACACTAAAATTATTCCATGTTCTTACCAAGGGTTGAAATAAGCGGGCGCCCAGGCGCTATTCACGCCCGCAAGCACTAAAATAGCGCCCCTGGACATGAAAGTACAATACGCACGGGCGCTACTTTGTCGGCAAATAAGCGCCCGCATACTCCTGTAAATATCAGCCTTATCATGCGCTGCACAGAAGCCTGAAACTACATTGCATGCTAGTGCTATATAGTAACATGCTAGCGATTTGATAAATCACTGATCAATCGAGTGCATGCACATGCAATAGCACTGGTGCATATGGTTTATATATCGCACAACACCTGTACTGATACGTACGTACATGCCGTACTTGAATTTTGTTTCTCCCTTTTAGCTCCTGGTAGTGAGAAAATAGCTCCTGGTCCTAATGAAATTGCCGCGAACCAGGAGCCACTTTTTTAGAAAGTGGCTCCTGGTCCACAAATCCTGATTTCAACCCTTGGTTCTTACCTGTATTTATATCTATTATGTGTATAGCTTGCTTTTTGTTGAATTGTTTGGTGTATTATACTGACAACTCTGGGGTTTTGTAGTGACCTCATAGTAGAGGCTAATATTTCTTACACCCTCAGTGAAATAACTAGTCAAAACTACCTTTTCCCAAATTGCCAGGAATTTTCTAATTATTTTTTTCAAACCTACTGTCTTGGCGGCCATTATGTAGGGCACTTCATAAATGACGTCAGTGAGCCACAACGTAACTTAAACAATCTCCTGTATGCACATGAACTGTACACTTGTTCTCAGAGATTGTTTAGAAGTGCCAAGCATTTGGTTGTGTAAACAGGAGGGACATTAAGAGAGAGATAACTGTCCAGTGCCTGGAAGTACTACTTCTTGCCATCTTAATGTGCTTTTAGCAAACTTTTTTTTTCCCTCTGAGCACTCAGTACTAACCATGGTGGGGCTTCATTGGAGTGCAGATAGTGTCCCAGATTTGGCTCTGTTAGGTATGGTGCACGCACAATTACTTTAAATACAGTTCACCAATCCCCAGCTTCTTCATATCTTTCTTCTCCATATTAGGCAATTCCTGGTCCATGACAGACAACCAAGATGATGAGGCAACTACAAACGAACATATTAGCCAAGCCCGAGTCCCCCCCCCCCCCCCCCTCCCCCTCCCCCTCCAGAAAAAATCATTACTCCTCAGTGTCACAATGATCCCTTGTGAGTACACAGACTAACACAAACTTAAAGGAGGACACAAATGCCAACCATCATCTTTTAGCATGATATCTCCCTTAAGAAACAACTCTCCTCGACAGCGGAGCAAAATGTGGCTCCGTACAAAAGATATCTTTGTTTCTGGTCTGGTCGTTTCTGGAGTCTGTCATTGTGTTTAAAGGCATTAAAGACTCGCCCCAAACCGTGTGCGGCCATCTGATGTTGCTTGCAAGTGACGTTTTGTTCATGTCGCTACAAAATGCAGACAGTACAGTAATGAAACGTGATACCTTGTTATCTTTAGCTGGACCTGAGATGTCCATCGCTGTATTGTTTGTACAATGTGCTGTGGGTATTGACCGCAGCTGTATGTACTGACTGTACACTAGTGTATAATTACCGATGGTAGCAAGCTGTGTATGTATTTCTGTTACACCTCATTCGAAACTAGGTCAGATTACCGGCATTAGACGTTTCTTTTTGCCCTTTAATCTACGATGTCATATTGTCAATAGTATCTGAAAAAAATGAAAATTATTTTCCCATTTTTTTTTTTTCAAAGTAAAAAGTTCACATTATTGACACTGAAACATAAATGCAAATTAGCTGTAAAAGAGTGTTTTAACTTTAGCATAGATCTAGCCAATTTTGTGTTACTAAATAGTATGTATAATATATGTACAATGTAAGTGTATGATGGTGTACAGGTAAGGTTACTGTGGTATCATTACAGCATGCTTCGATATGAAACATCATAACAAGAAAAGTTTGTCTCTCTGTAACTTGCAAAACAACTTCATAAATTCTGCCCTCAATATCAGTACTACAGGACTGACCATGCATAATGTGTGCAACATATTACCAAATAAAGAGTGTTTATGAACTTTCTACAAAAGATACCACTAAATCGACTGAATATATCTAACACATTATATGACTGCTGAGCTAGCAAAGGCTTAATATTAGGAACATAAATACGAGTCTTCACATTTGCACAATGAAACTTCAAACATCCTGTTCACGAAAAAGGAACTACAAATTGTTTATTGTATGATGTCCCCCCCCCCACCCCTACAAAAAGTGACTTAGTCCTGTTGTCTGAAGTTCTTCAAATTAGTTTCAACTACAAAATTTTCTTCTGTTCTGTTGTCAAGATAAAGACAATCTTAGACACAGGAAAGAAAAAACATTTAACTTAAAAACACAACTGTTATGTTGTCAAGTATACTGATACTTTCTTGTGCCACTGAAATTAAGACTTACAAAACATATAATCTTTACTAAGACTGAATAGTTACCCAAGAAGCTATATTTTATTCTGTTAGATGAAAGTCACTAGTCTGGAGGTCCACCGGCACTGCTGGGCCAGTCACCTTTGCCCCAATGTAAATTATCTGCACATAAGGCCTAAGTTTAGGCCTAGCCTAGGCAGTTGACACTAATATTAGGCCTAGTGCTTGCTACTCATAGTGAATGACAAAGCAATACAATGACAGCGACCCTCAACGAAAATGTACGAGTTGAAACTGCCTAACAACAAAAACTGTCGACTGCTACTAGCAAGGTTATCCGCATCATGTGTGATTGTGCGTGTCCTAACCTAGGCCTAACTCGGTGTTTCCGATATGACTGTCGTAACAACAATCTCCATATCTGCACAGAGGCCATAACCGTAATAAGGGCACAGAACCGACGAACAGGCTTAGGGTAACGTTTCAATTTGGCACACAACAGTTCTTTGTTTGAGACTATGGCCTCAATGGCATGATCTAAACACAGTACTTCAACAGAGCATACCATTCACGGGGTCTTAATGTGACATTTTGAGCAGATATGAAGGTTTTAATGACGGATATGATTCGACAACCGTCGTTAATTTACAACGTCTCGTGTGACGCATAGCGTCTCGGCATAGGTCGACTGTAAGCCGCAGACAGTTACAAAATCGCTCTCCAAAAATCACTTGCAGTTCTTTTCCAGTGCCTAAAACTATCAACAAAATTAGCGCTAAGTCATGAAGAAGGTATTGATATGGTCGAAGACATGAAACTTGAACAAAATTAGAGAAAATTCGAGGAAACTTACGAGTCGACACACGCCGGCTTCCGCGCCGAAACTGAACGCCAATGTAAAAAGAGTGAATATGGCGAATCAATGATTTGCATAACAAAACCCACAATGCAATGCGGCTTTGCCAACCCGCCCGGCAAGAGAGCGACGTTACAATAACACAGGAAAGGTCGGGCGCTTTGCCTGAGCGTTTTAATAATGAGAACAAAACTCAACTACCTCACATAATCCAACGATTTATAGTTTCTTCGACAGATGTTTGGAGTTTCAAATCGAATGTGATCTTTAAGGTTGTAATAAAGGAAACTTTTCAATTGACGGAAACTTTAGAGACGTTTGAAAGACTCGATATCGGCTTGGGGGTAGATTAGGACGCGCCCGACGGGGTGACGAAGTTAGACACGAGGAAACGATGGTTCATCTTGAAGACATGTCTACGTGCACGGTCTTTTAGCAATCACAGTTTGACAAAGTTGCAACATGTTTCTTTCCAAAAAATCTGTTGTCGGCTTTACGCGACCAAACGTTTGCAATGAATTAATGTGAAGAAGATCACAGCAGTGCCAGAGGTGTAGAAAAATAAGGTCACGTCTTGACTATAGTAACAGAACTCCTCAAGTTTCAAAATACATGAAGAGGGTAAAGCGAAGTGTTTCAATGCCAAACTCAGTATTTAAGCAATAGCCACTCAACCGGAACACGGCCAATTCCAAAAGGCTCCTTTAAGGACTTGGGGAGACTTTGGATTGGGGTTGATGGCGAGGGGAGGAGAGGGGAGGAGAGGGGAGGAGAGGGGAGGAGAGGGGAGGAGAGGGGAGCGGCGGTCCGGGTGTACGTTGGTTCCTCTCCTATCATGAAACTCATAAAACCAGTGACTCTTTGTCCTTCATTTTTTCTTTCTTCTTTCGTTTTGATAAATGAACTCGTGGAGCAAGTTCTCCTTGGATGTTTAATGTTTGTTAACAGTTTGAGCAAACATGAACAAAGAAGACAATATGAATCGCCAACCCAACCTACTACTGCCAAAATGTTTTCAAAATAATGAAATGCTCGACCTACCACAAAGTGTTTGATGCATTGATAGCCTAACCATTAACAAAAATATATATATATATAAAAAAAATAAAAAATATTGTGAGGAGGTTCATTAGAAGAAGTTTGCCACAGTGCAGATCTATATTTTCCTTGGACGTATAGCCTATAATATGTTAGTCCTTTTCCAGTCACAGACACCGAATGCCTATTTGACGAGGCGGCGCAATATATACTGCAGCCTAGACCGACGACCTGAACTATTTTTCAGGCGATTGGATTTAGGCACGTCATTAGTATATATCTTTTTCAGAGGAAATACTACCGTGTTCTTACTACTGTGAATAATTAACGCACGGTCCATTCCGTACGTGACTATGAATATTATCTGCCCACATTGAAACCAGGAAGTCACTTGCAATACTCATTTTGACCAGGCAATGACGTCATAGTGAACTGCTCCATTCGCACAGGGGAGGTTCATCCGTTTAAAAATTACTTTCACGTTACCGCCACACTCCAGCACGGAGTATATATATATATTTAAATATATATAAATATAAATTGCCAGGAAAGATCACACTATACGGTCTTACGCTATAAATTACATGAACCCCGTGGAAACGCATTTACCATTTTTGGAATAGGGGGAGTAAGGTTCATTAACTGATTATCCAGTTATCATAAAGGGAAGTATGAAATTAATTTTCGGTTGTCTTTGTTTAAACCGGCAAGCATAATGTTGTTGGTGAAAGGTAAATAAATAGTTGGTTCTCATTGTTTATTGATGAACCAAAGAAAAATAAAATTTGTGTATGTAAATCAATTTAGAAAAAAAAATACCATCTTGTCGGGCTGGTATACATGTATAGGCTATTAGCAAAAGACCGCTTGCATCATGATACTCGAATTAAAGTACTCAACTGTAAAGAGTTGTGTGGCCTAAATTATATTCGGCGTTGGCATATCATCATTGCCATATAACGTTTTATGCGATCGATATTATTCCGCATGGTGAAAGAGGAAATTGTCGCACGTCGCGGCGAACTTTATGACAGATTAGTTTCTATTTGAAAAAAAAGTACTGAACAGGATGAATCATGACAAGGGTTGAAAATAATCCTCTCTTTACTTCTGGCAGGATTTTTAAATTTATAATTATTCGGGGTTTTTTTTTTGTATTTATTGATTTGTAGTTATTATCTCCCATTGTTTACGTAATAAAGGATGATATATTGTCTAAGAAATAATTCTAATATATGTTAGAAAGTTAAGATTACTTACTATATCAGTTTTAATATGATTAAAAAAAAATACAAAATTATAGTGTTCTTGATCTTTTTGCCATAATT
>KN890032.1:0-20353 GCA_000934455.1 Apostichopus parvimensis
TTACAGTTTCGATGCTATTTTCAGATGTCAAAGGTACCTTCTGATCATAAATGTCAATAGGTTGACCCCTGTGTGACCTTCATGTGCGAAGTTGTATGGGGTCAAAGTTTTCGGTCGGAGTTAGGATGGCTGTACAGACTTGTCGTGTTGTTTTTGTGAATCAGGAGATCAAACTACATCTGAAACTAAGGTCAAATGGTCAAAGGTGACATTAGAAAAAATGTGCTTATTTTGGGAGGAAACGGGCGAACAGAAAATGTTTGGTTTTGATGCTAGATTTGGATATCAAAGGTACCTTCCGATCAATGGGTTGACACCCGGGTGAGCTTTGTGTGTGAAGTTATACGAGGTCAAAGTTAATTTTCAGACATTTAATGCAATAACTCCCAGTGCCAAGGTGTGACACAGTTGATATTTTTGGGCAAGTTTCAAATGGTATAGGGGAATATTTTCAAACTTAATGGTCATGTGATCCGATGTCACCAAAGGTCAATTAATGTTAAAAAACTAGCATTTTGGGGGGAGAAAATGGACAAAGAAAAAATGTTTGAATTTTTATAGTTTTGATGCTATATTTACGTCTCACGGATCAAAAATTTCAATGGGTTGACCCCCAGGCGACCTTTGTGTGTGAAGTTATGTGTGCAAGTTCAAATTAAGTTTTAGACATTTAATGCAATTAACTCCCAATGCCAAGGTGTGACACGGTTGATATTTTGGATCAAGTTGTGAATGGGGTAGTGGAACATTTTCAAACTTAACGGTCATGTGATCTGAGGTCACCAATGTTACCATATCTGTTGACTATCTCTTGTTATAATTTAGATACGAATCCATTTGCATACATTGCAAGTTGCCAAGGTATATGTTATAATGTTGTGTATTTGCATCTCTACGAAAAGGATACAATAGGACTATCAAGTTGTTGAAGGATTTTCTGCACTGAAACTTTGTGAGTTTACTTGAAGCTGAGGACCAAAGAAAGGGTCAGTGTTCCCTTCAAATCAATTGGGGTCTATCTAGTAGCTTCATTAACTCAAACCAAAAGATTACACATCATTAACAATGTTTGTATTCTATTCAATTTGTAGAGAGTTAATATTGGATTAAATAGTGAAAATGAATTAAGAAAGTGTGAAACGTATTTCCAAATCAGGCAATTTACAATCAAATTGATTACAAGAATCCATATAATTGATAACATGAAAGAAAACAAGAATGCAAAAATGCATTGTGGTTTCGATGATGTAACATGAGCAATTTTCTTAATGAATCTGACATAATGTATAGTAAGGGGGTACAACAACTTGATTATAGTAGAAAAACAGTGAAAAGCAGTTTGATGTGACGAACAATAGATTCACAATGACACAGGCTGTCCTGAAATGACCATTGACCTTAACTTTATTGTATTAAATCAATACATCAACATACTAAATATGACATCTGTTCTTGTTGACATATTGTGTAAAACATAGTTTTCACAATTTGACCCCTGGTAAATTCAAACGAAAATTGACCTACACCCACATATACTCTTCTTATACTCAATGTGGTACAATTACATACCAAATATGCGATCTGTCCAAGCTTAGCTTGCGATATTATATTTAGGAAGGTGTGTTAGTGTAGAGAGAGAGGGGAGTGGAGTAAATGTTAGGCGTTTGTTGACTTCAAATAACCTTTGACTTCCACCAAAGCAATATTAGGTTCCTTAAATTTAATGTGGTACATCTACAAACCAACTATGAGATCTGTCGAAGGTTCCCTTCTTGCAATATCATGTTTACAAGGTTTTCACAATTTGACCCTAAATGACCTTTGACCAAATACTATAGGCTTCTTGTACTCAATGTGGTACTTCTACACACCTAATGTGGAAATTGGTCTGACCTTTCCTTCTCCAGATATTGTGTTTACAAGCTAGGCTTCACAAACGCTCACACACATACTCCATCATGAATGCAAAGGTTACGATTATCATCAAAACAAAAAAAGAACTGTTCAGTATGAATTTGTTGTTAGTGCAGATAACTATCATATGCTATTAATAAGGCTTAACCTTAGATCTTCTGAATGTAAATTGTAGTTTTGCTTTGTAACATCTGAGTCTCATCTTGCAGACTTCTCGCAACCTGGGCCAAGTAAATCATCTGCACATTCTGGGAAGAAAGAGAAAGCTAAAGAAAGGACGTTGACTTCCAAATCGGGACAGAAACAAGATACTGAAGAACCCGATAGCATAACTACAAAGAAGAAACACGTCCAAACTGGCTCACAACAAAAAGTGCAGACACCACATATCACAAAGGTATTTTGGATATTTTCATACTTGAATTGTTGACTCCTTTAGTTGTGCTTCAAATTTATTTTTTTGTGTAGAAGGCATTAGCTATTACTTTGATCAAAGTGTGTGCATGGTAAACCATCCTTGCACTATCACCATGTTTACTGTTAAATACAAGTATTTAAATTCTATTGCATTCGTTGATTCCTCATATTCAATACTTTGTTTAATACTTTCACTTTAATTACAATTGAAAACTAATTATTTGTTCTTCCATGAATGTAGTTTGTTGGTATACATCAAACGAGTAACATTTTTAATGGATTTTGAAGCCTGGCAAGATCTGGTTATTGTGCTGAATTTTTTAATATGCATTGCAAATTGCTTTGTTGTAGCACCTGGTATTCCATTTGCAAATTCATACAGACTTTCAAGTTCTATTGTTTCCTATCCAAAAGAAAATATCTGACCGTGAATATCTTTTAGTTTAATTGTTTTTTTTTCATTTTGGCTCGAAACTTAGGCTCCCCAGATATTTACACAAGGAGAAACAGCATGTAAGTATTGCTCATATTTTTCTCATACAAACAAATATAATTTTGTAATCTTTTTCATGCATTGTTCTTAGTTTTTCTCAAATACTGTTACTTAGTTCAGTTGCTCATGTCTCTACCCCTCCAAAAAGGATGGAATATGTGTAAGTTTTGCAGATCAGGGAAAATTGTAAAAGGATCTGGGACATGAAACCCATTTGTAAGCTCTGTAAGCAAAATTAATAGAAGCTCCTGAGTGTAATCTTTTGTGCGTCCAAAGATTTTGGATTGTGTAATTTATCATGAAATGACGTGAAGGAGGAAATCAAAATTAGTGAGCTTTAAAAAGGAAAATATTTATATGGATCATAGGTGATAAGAAGTTTGTCAGGTCTGGACAAGGTTTGTGCACAAGAACATTTATTATTTAAGAAACATTTCAGCAAAAGTGAGATTGAGCTGCAATCCTTTCTCTTTTTCATTTCATTTCAAATTACTATCTTGCTGTTGAGAAGATTAAAGTATAGTTAGTGCTACAGAATTCAAATAAAAAGGCATCAGCTTTATTGTCACTGTTCACAGTAAACTTTCAAGCAGAAAATAACCAATCAGGTGTAAGGGTATATTAAACATGTTTGGGCAAAAGGGAAGCTCTCAAGTCATCCATATACCATTTCTTAAAATTTGTCAAATTACTGACAAATTTCAATAGACTGCATTCCTTGATATTTCAGCAGAAGTTAAATTTTAAATTAGCTTACTTACAAAAACGTTCAGCGACATATTTTTCACAAATTTCCAATTTACTGTTGAAAGCCTTTTATTGGGGTTTTGCCTGATCAGGTACTTCCAAATGCCTTACATGCTATTTTAAACTCATCTTTTTATCATGTTCGTTAATGAACCATCTTGTTTTTATTTGTCTTAACCTTTTCAATATTAGTTTCATTAATTTATTGATGATTTATTGGTTTTATTGATTGATTTTTTATTCCTTTAGTATATAATTTTGCTTTGACTACTTTATTCCTTTCATCACTATGTATGCATCTTACATTTGTACTTACATTTACTCTAGTCCCATGTACTTTGAGATATATTCTTTTTTGTAACTTAAGTGCTATAAAAAATATATGTTGTTATTACTAGTCAACAATTAGCCTCTCTGTCCATGAGGTACTTCAAGAGCTAAGTAATATGAACCTATTTATGGGTAATATTGCCAAAATATGAGAAGGGCAGTATGTTTCAGATTTTGAATCATATTCCCTGATTCAATAATTGATCATAAACATGTGCAGTCTCTGTCCACATATAATATGATGAAGAAGTAAAGGCTGAACAACTGCTTGTAATTAGATTCCTGTATCAAGCTTACCCTCTCTAATATCTGTGTACATTGCAGATCAAGTTTTGTCCAAATCCCTGAGGGTAATGCTCATGATCAACAAGGAAGGAGGAAGATTGGACATTCCAGATACTGGGGTCAGCTTAGAAATACCTTCTGGGGCTCTAGAAGGGGAACAGTTCATTCAGATGATAATTATTCCACCCCATCTCGAAAGTGAATCGCTTACTTTTGCTAGTAACTCGTCACAGGTGGTTGAGCTTCTGCCTAGCAACCTGAATCTTCTGAAGCCAGCCATATTGACTCTACCTCATTGCTTGGTTCTTAAGAAAGGATGTGAATGGAAAGCAAAGATATATAGAAGTCATCATGAAGAAGGTAAATTGTACTGAAGAAATTTCACTTTCTGACTTTTATAAGGTGTTAAAATTGTGTGAAATATAAATGTAATTTAGTTTTCTTTTGTAATTGCCATGTGCTACTGGCAAGGTGTTCTAAATTCAGAACTTATCATGCTTTCAATTCTAACATTGTAGATGTAGAAATGCCAGTAGAGAGTCTAGTATTGAACTTGTCGATCAATTGTTAAAGTTGCCAATTTGTGTAAAAGGGTACTTGACCTTACATCATAACATTTGAGGAGATTGGTGTTTAATGGGGAAGCCCTGAGATAATCCCTGAAATCTTAAAAAATAAACATATTTGCCTTATTTAAACTCATGATATGAGATCCTTGAATGTCAAGGGTAGGTAAATTTAGGTAAATTTGCTTGTGGGAATGAATACAAAGCGGATTAAACAGTGTAGTTTCGTCCCAAATTTAGAATATTTCTATTTTTAATTCATATTAGGTACTAACTTTAAGGAATTGTGTAGATGGAATGTATTGATTGAATGTGCAATTTGTGACCCAAGTATCTGAAGATTTCAATTTACTGGTTAAAACTTCCACTTCCTGGATGCTCTATGCCTGACAACTGTGGTTTCTCCATTGCCAATCAAGGATGCATATTAGTCATGGGAGTAAATTTTTTAATGAGATCCCTGGTTCGAAATTACATTTTCGAATTTCATTTTCATTTTCATTTTATTCTTCTTATCCTTATGTTAGGTAGCGAGCCACAATGGGAGGAGCAGTCCAATACTCATTATAAGCTGGGTGAGCACAATTGTGTGATTGAGATTCAACGTTTTAGCTGGGAGAAAATTGAAATTCTTGACAAAATAGTTGAAGCCAAGAACATCGTCGTGTATGCTGCTGGACGCCGTGGTCTAACAGACTCAATGTTACTTGATATTGGCTATTACTGGGATTTAGCAACTTGTAAAGAGGTGAGTAAAATTCATTGCTGAATGTCGTTATTGAATTTATATATCTGTTATCCTTCCTGTAGCGTGAACAACTGCTTATCTTTCTGTTTTCAAAGGTCACCAAACGTAACAATGCAAGTTTGCTACATGAACAACCCACAGTTTTTATAAAAGATGCAAAACCATTGACCATTTTATTAGATAAATTTGAACCAATGACATGGACTTGCAGTAAAGGAAACAACCCACAGGTATGTTAATGTCAACTATGAAACAGGTCATACATTAAATTAAAACTTTGAATATGTTAATTTTGAACTGATTAATTATTAAGCCAACTAATTAGGAAATTTACACATCTCACTCATGGAACAATAACAATTAGAAGTAATAAAACTTGCTTCAAAGTGAAAGAATTATATATCATGGTCAATTCTAGAACTACAAGCATTTAACAATGAGTACTGTAGCTATAAATAAGTTGATAACACATTTAGAGCACCAAATCATATCCGTTGTAATTGAGCAAATGTTTGAACTAAAAATTAGTTAATGCTAGGGAGTTAAATTCTCGGAGAAAGTATTCAGTTCTTTTTATTCTACCTCAGGTGATATCCTTTGAGAAAGTTGCCATTAGCAAAGGGACTTTTTGCACATTTGTGCTAGGCAAAACAGAACCTAAGGGAACAGATACATGCATGTGTCATTTCAAAGCCGGCCAAGCTCCAAATCTTGAGGACTACACCTTCCTGCTCAAGGTTTGAACTTAATCAAATAGATCCAGCTTAATAATGATGCTTTGATGCAGATTAGTTTTTCTGCATTTGTTTGTCATGAAATATTCCATTGAACTGAAAACAACAATATTGTGTTTCCAACATAAGGAAAAGGATGTTTAAGTTTTAAAGATTATTTAAAAGACTGTTTTGACTACTTTTTAATTACTGTCTTTTGTGTGTTGAAATTTAAAAATGGTAACAAAGAAAGACTAGAGTAGATGTATGTTGTTAAATAGATAACCAAACTTTGTATGTTATGCACTAGTATTGGAAAGGTCTTGAAAGAAGTAAATTGATGCATAAAATAAACTCAATATGTTCAAGCCGTAGTTATACCTCAGAAAGGACCAATATGTAATTTAAATTAATGGGTGATATGGTACATGGTAGGTACATAAATAACTACCATTGTCTTATCTTGTTGTTGTGTTGTTGTAGAGTCAGTTACAAACTGTATTTAGAGCTTATACTAATATACTGTTTAATCTTAACTAGGCTCCTGACCCTGCAAGTGTTAAACAGCCCAGCACATCAAAGAGACATGAAGATGAAAGAGTGGGAACATCCACAGCTGGAATAGAAGCACCAGACCTTGTTGTCACAACTGATACCATCGAGGTAAATTTACTTGATCCTGGCTCATAAAATAAATCAGTGACAAGTCAGTGTAAACTGAGTTATCTTCACACTTAAATAAGGAGATGACCCCGTCAGCTACTAAATACTGCTCTTAGGCTCTTAGGCTTGTCAGTTGGTAACTTTTAGGTATTATGTCATTTGAAGTGGAGAGTTACAAGACAAGAACAAGGAATCTACACATGGGTTGTTACACAAACATTGATGTCAGTTGATTCCATGTATAACGAGAGATATATGAACTACAAACAAGAACATGAAGTTACTCATGACTGTCAGACTAATATCAAAGTCAATTAATATGATACAGGTAGCTGTATTTTTCTGTCACTGGTAGCTGTTTGGATTACTTAGTATCACATTATAAGTAGAAGACGTACATACGAAATGCCACAAATCACACAAAAGAGACACATGGGCTATTATAAAATTATAACTTTCATAGCAACGAATACCAAAATAGATTGTTTAATAGCTAAATAGAATGTTTTTTATTTAAATATGCTGTTTTTCTAAAGATGAAATCAAACTATTCTTTTATACTTTCTGAAAAGGATTTGTATGACAAATTTTGTCGTGAATGGAAGACTGTTGGCAGAAAACTTAATATTGGAGAACCAAAGCTTCAGGCCATCGACAAAGATAACCAAGATGCACAGGAAAAGGTTTATCAGATGTTATTAACTTGGCAGCAATCAAAAGGAAATAAAGCAAGTTATAGTCTTCTAGGAAAGGCTTTTGAAGCAGCTGGACTACAGGACCTGCAACAGTTTTTATACAAACAAGGTCAGTAAGAATAATAAGACAGTTCTAAATCATTTTAGATGATATGTAACTTTATTGAAATTAAAAACAGTGAGACAAAATGGGTGAAAGTAAATTTTGTTAAAAACAGCTAGTAATTGTCCACATATAAAACGGGAGATGGTTTCATAAATCAAGTGTCATTGTAGTTTATTCTTTCCTAAGGCATGCAGTCATCTCTGCTGCCATATGGAATTATCAATCCTTAAAAACGTGCCTGTATACCTACTCACAATCGTAATATGTAATTAGCAAATTAAGTATGTCCTAGGTGTGTAGCTTTCCAAAATTGCATACTTTGGATGTCCCTTTCTTTTAAACAAAATAGCTCAGATGAAAAAGGGCAGGGCTGTTAAATTAGAGGTACAGGTAGAGAAAAGATAAAGTGAAAGAATAAGATATGGAAGTTTATGACCACAGTATAGATGCAGGGACAAAGAGTGTGCATATTAATGATAGAACTTGCTGTGCATACTATAGTAAAACGAGATTTAGAGATAGATGGAGGATCATTCTATAGAAAGAATTGATATTTATCATACTCAGGACAATAATTGAAAGATTACATCTCTCTAGGTATCTGAACAACACCATCAGGTGATCTAACTTTGCTCACAATCGACTCTGCAGGATCCAGTAGATTGTGAAAGATTAGAAATAAAAACCATACTTTTTTAAATTGTTATCAAGTTCTTGCAGCGATACACCATAATGTTCTCTATATCAGATCAATGTAAAGTTGGAGCCTAGACAATAAGAAAATAGATCAGAATGCCATATATACAGATGGATATAAGAATCCTGTTGGCATGATACATGCCAGTTGTATATTAAGTATTCAAACTGAATAGTAATCAATATACAGATAACATCGTGAATGTTTTATAGCTTATAGCTCTGGCATGCTTACTTCAATAATTTTCCTTTTTCAAACTCAACACATGTGTAGCCAACTTCATGCTTCAGCAAATCTAATACATGGCTTCTCAATTACTGAGTCTCAGCTTGGCTGTTGAACATCTCCATCTACAGGGATAGGGTTATGGTTATGTTAGGTTAATGTACATGTATATTAGTGAAGGAGGTTAACTAGGGAAGCTGATCATCAGAAGTAGTATCTGTTACCACATCAGCACTGACCCTAGGAGCTACTGACAGACTTGAATAAATAAATGTGATACATACACTGTGCTAATATGGCAGTGACACCTTTTGTCTGCAATGACTGACAAGTTTGGTACCCATCACCAAAGTAAAGGTTTACAGGGTTCCAATATATTTAAGTTGTACCATATTGCTTACAACCTAATAATCAATTGTTGGACAATGATAAAGTAGACAAAAGCTATAAGTTAAGCTGAGACAATAGCGCTATGGAAGACTGTATGGAATGTTAGAATTAACACTTCATTTAACCATAATAATACACAAAAATGTTTATATCATATCAGCATTAAGGTACTACAGTTACTTGTCAGTTAATAAATCAGGACAAATAATAACTTCATCACCAATTAGAAATGAAGTCTTTTGTGCCTTGTTGGAATTGGTTCTTACATCATCAAGTGTAATGTTGTATGGATAACTATAGTCACTTATTACAACCTTGGTAACTGGAACTTGTATGATATTAACACTGTACATTGGTTTATATTACAGCATGTGATCACCACTACGAACAGAGGTATGGAGATAATTCGCAAGAAGGTAGGAGATCAATTGAAGAACCTATCCATCAAAATGAGAGACCATCTGAAGAAGAGAGAACACAGAGGAAACTCCATGTTGGAAGTGATGGTTTATCAACCTCTTCAGGTTTGCAACATTACCAGACCATAGGTAGCCTATTTTAGTGCAATAATACTAAACCTGATTAAAAGAGAAATTCCTTGCCACAGAAAACATGACTGTATGCAGTGGTGATGATGTGTGCGTGTGTGCATATGGTGGGTGGGCATGTCTTGGCCTCACAACTGGTGACATGGGACAAAAGAAATTCCTGTCACCGGTTGGAGAACAATAGTCATCGATTGTCCAGACAAAGGGCTAGAATAAAGGCAAATGTTTTCGGTTGTTGCTAATATAATAGTAAACAAGATTGTGTGGGTGTGTGTGCATGTGAGAAGATGGGCACTTGTTTTGTATTCTTACTGAAGACTTGACCTAAGGAAATGTAAGTCCTCATTAATCCATTCAAAAGAATCACCATGTCATCAGAAGAATTCTTTTGTTCAGGTGCATTGTTAAGGTTAGGGTACGTTGATTTGAACAATGGAAATAAACAATGGAGTTCTCAGTCTGAATAAACACACCTGTATGTGTGTTCATGTTGCCTAGCTTGTAAATAGGATATCTCAATACGAGGAGGTTGCATGGATCTCAGACTTTGTATGTTGAATTGATGATACTCCATATTAAGTAGATGAAGGTCAGCAGAGGTCAAAGTCTGAAAACCTTGTACAGATGATATTTCAAGATGGGAATCTTGAATGAATCTCATTATAAGTAGGTGGATATAACATACTGAGTACAAGAAGCCATTGGATTATAGTAGTAGTCAATAGTAATTTGTGTTCAGCTGAGACAAAATGAGAATACTTTGTAAAAACGATATTTCAAGAATGGAATTTTTGGGGAATCTCATACGTAGTATGTGGATGATCCATGTTAGTTAGATGGAATCCTATTGTTTTTGTTGGAGGTCACATTTCAGTTGATGTCATCAAAGGTCAGAGTCTGAAGACCTTGTGAAATGATATCGCATCAAGGATTCTTGGATATATCGCATATTTAGTATGTGGAAGCTTTACATTAGGTAGATATGCCTATTGTTGTTATTAAATGTGACAGGTCCACTGAATTTATCGGAGGTAAAAATTTGAAGACCTTGTAATCATAATAACTGGTGAAGAGAATTTGATATGACACTCATATACCCATATAAGGAATCTTACTAATGAGTAACAAAGTCTTATTTCATTTAGCTTAATAAGGGTATTCAATTGAGCTTATGCCACAGCAATATAGTGTCTATCTAGATCTGTTTGTCAACATCATTTATTAGGTTATCCTGTTCTGCAAACTTTGTTCAACCAGTCTTTGTGCTCTCCTTTAAACACTTTTCCAAAAGTCTTTGGTAATATTGCCCTTTAATATTAATAATCTGAGTATCTAATTTTGCTTAATTGATTTGGAGTTTATTTCAAAACAACTGAGGTCTTCCAGTCACAATTGTGGAAACTTTGTTGTTTTTGAGCTTAAGTTAATAAGAAAGATGAAAGTCTTGTCATTTACATGGTAAAGGTCCACTATCAGTAACAAAACTTATATCTTAAACCAAATAAGACCCTAAACATGTTACCATCAATTGAAACCTAAAAACATCCTTAATTTGATTTTTGATATTTATTTAAATAATTAAAGTTATTGAGGGATTTGTCTTTCACATGGTATAGGTCCACTAATGGCAACAATTTAAAATGATGGTGTTGTTTAAGTATTCAGAAAATGGAAGTATTTCAGTTTGTAGCAGAGTAAAGCCAAACGCTGCCTCTCTCAAAGACATGGTATCGAAGTTACTAATACTGACAGTGTTAGTTTGCAAGAGGACATATTTAAGATGAGCAACAGTATGTATCTGAAATAGGGATTTTATATATTGCACATAGGCGACATAGAATGGTTTTCTTTCATGCAGGTTCAGCTATTTGCATGTAAGTCAATTTGATGTAAATACTCAACAAATATACTATTCCTTTGTTTGCAGACTTAGGAGATCAACAGATAAAAATTGAAAACAGAAATGAAGATAGAGAAAGAAGTTCAAGCAAATTCGACTTAAAGCACAAACATCTTGATGCCAGAGAGAGAAAAAGAGCGTCAGTCAGTCAAGGAGGAGGGCAAAGCACAAGCACCATGAAGTCAAGAGAAAGTGCGTCAGCTGGAAGAGGCAGAGAACAGAGCAAAGTCAGTTTGAAAACAGAGAGAAAGAGCATCAGTTTGAAGAGGGTAAAGCACATACATTTTGAAGACACAGAGAGCAAGAGTGTCAGTCCTAAGAGGGCAAAGCACATACGATTCAGTGATGGAGAACCACAGGAAGAACACAAAGTTGAAGATTCTCATCCGTCATCATCTGCTAGTGACGTGGAAAACACAGATATCAGAGAATAGGTACATGGTACTTGTAGCAAGATGTCTGTAGTCAACAAGAGAAGCTTTGAGTTTTCTGGGACATCACCATTGTGCTCCACCTTTGAATTTTTTATTTGGCACATTTAGCCAATAGATATCAGCCCCAGTGACTGGCTTACAAAGTCATTGGAGATATATACGCAGTGTAGATCCCAGGCAATAGGATCCAGAACTGTATCTTCACCTCTGCTAGAACCCTCTACATAAACCTATTTTCACAACTAACACATAGATTAAGATATGTTACAGCACTTAACAAAGTCATTGGAGATCTAAACGCAGTGTAGATCACATGCAATAGGATCCAGAACTGTATCTACACCTCTGTTAGAACCCTCTACATCAACCTATTTTCACAACTAACACATATATTTATATATGTTACAGCACTTTACAAAGTCATTGGAGATATATACGCAGTGTAGATCACATGCAATAGGATCCAGAACTGTATCTACACCTCTGTTAGAACCCTCTGCATCAACCTATTTTCACAACTAGCACATAGATTTAGATATGTTACAGCACTTTACAAAGTCATTGGAGATCTATATGCAGTTTAGATCACATGCAATAGGATCCAGAACTGTATCTACACCTCTGTTAGAACCCTCTACATAAACCTATTTTCACAACTAGCACATAGGTTTAGATATGTTACAGCACTTTACAAAGTCATTGGAGATCTATACGCAGTTTAGATCACATGCAATAGGATCCAGAACTGTTACTACACCTCTGTTAGAACCCTCTACATTAACCTATTTTCACAACTAACACATAGATTTAGATATGTTACAGCATGCAATAGGATCCAGAACTGTATCTACACCTCTGTTAGAACCCTCTACATAAACCTATTTTCACAACTAGCACATAGTTTTAGATATGTTACAGTACTTTGCAAAGTCATTGGAGATATATACGCAGTGTAGATCCCAGGCAATAGGATCCAGAACTGTATCTTTACCTCTGTTAGAACCCTCTGCGGAAACCTATTTTCACAACTAGCACATATATTTAGATATGTTACAGCACTTTACAAAGTCATTGGAGATCTATACGCAGTGTAGATCACATGCAATAGAATCCAGAACTGTATCTACACCTCTGTTAGAACTCGCTGTGTAAACCTATTTTCACAACTAAGTTAATTAATCAACTAAAGTTAATTAATCAACAGTGCCCTAGGGTATCTTTTAAAACAATGACTCAGTTTCGTCATTAAAATTGTTTTCCAAATATTATTCAAATTATGTTATTGATTGTTACTTAAACATTACTTGATTTTTGCCTGATGCAACAGATACATATCTGACACAGATGGTTCATATACATTGATTAAATAAACAAATGATTTATTATGGTTTTATTCAATCACGAGAAATGTTACTCTTTGCAGGTAACTTACAAGTAATTTGTTGCTGCATTGAGAACAATCTTAATTCAGTCTTTGGTATTTCATTCATATTAATATTGAGAGGATTTTGTTGGGCTTTGGTCTATTAACGAATATTCATATGCCCTCGTTCTACATTAATTGATCCTTTCTTCTGATATGCACTTCAGAATCATGTGACTCCTTCCCACTCGATGGACGACGATTCAGATGAGATTTCAGAATTAACGACGACGACCTGTTGAATAAATTTCTTAGCTACCTCAGAGAGAACTTTGATGATGAGAAGAAATTGATGATCCAACAACTTCTCAAAGATGGAGGTTATCAGTTAGATGAAGATGGTGACTTGGATATAGGCGATTTTGTGTTCCAGACTGCTCCTGAAGACACTGATTTTGGAGAACGGCAATTATTCAACGACTACAGTCCCCTGGATCATTCCAAGAAAAACAGTGTAATATCTCGGCAGGATAAGAAAAACTCATATCCGCAAAGCCTGGAGGATTTCTACTATAACAGACGTCACCATGACGATGGAGCATACAGACGACCATACCAAAGAGAGAGAAAAAAAAGAAATCCGGAGAAGGAACCGCTAAACCAGCCAAGAGACGAATATTTACACGAAAATATCGAAAGGTTATTAGAGGAATCTCAATTTCTCGGTAGAGAGTCTTCATCTACTTCGAATAGAAGAAGACGGAGACATCTAGGGGTACATGCCGCTGATGGCGTACAGAGGCTGATATCCACGGGAAGTCTAGCCCCTCCACTTGATGCAGAATCTGTCAGACGTGGTGACTCTATAGATGTCGTCTTTGCTGTTTATTGGTTTTATCCATCAGAGGACCATGTGAGTTCCATACTTGGTTTTAAGAATACACCAAGCCATTGAATTAAACAGTCTGTGAATGAAACTAACCATCTCCTTTTTTGTTCGATATTTATCACATAGATCTTTAGGTCATAGTTAGTATTTTTTTTTTGTGTTTTGTTTTTCTTTCTTTACTGTTATTAGAAATGATGCTTTTATCCTCCTTCTGTTTCTCTTTGAACAGCTCATTCTTCCAGAAGAGGAAGACTGTATCAAGCACTATATGGATAATGAGTTACAGAGAATGAACCCAGAAAGTAAGTCACTGAAGAAAAGTCACCAAAAATGACATTTATTTGGGGGTATTGTTTGGATGGAATACAATACTATATTTGGTTTTTGGCTCTTCAGTTGTATTGCTGTTTGTTGAAAACAGATCCATAGAATTGAATTCATTAATCATCTTTGTGGTAGTTCATCTGATATCTGTTTTGAGGTATAAATAATATTCATCACTTCTACATATACAGTTCTGTCATAATATCTTGTTTACATCTTGTTAAAGCTCTCAACGTCCAATGAGCATGTAACCCAAAGAGTTCATTTTGTGAAGTCATCTGGTTTTAATGTTTCTCTAAAGGATTGAGCACCCTTTACATCATATTCATATTTATATAACTTTTTATTTACTTTATATAACTTCATATAAACATTTACCTTATATATATTTGAAATGTTTCATGCCAACAGTCACCATTTTGAAATAAATTCAGGCTGCGTCAAAATGAAGCTATTTCTTCTATGACGTAATTTGTTGCAATATTAAAAGGAGCAAAAGCAATCCAAGGTCGACAGGCGCAATGATGTATCAGATTTGATATTTACTTTCATAACAATAATATGAGATTAAGTTCAATCTTCCTCTTCTCCATCAGATCAATGTTATGGTTTGGACCACGATGGATTCATCAATCATGTTGAAGATATTTGCTTAAGAAGTGGTAAGAATAAGCACCTTTGTGAAAATTATCCTTCAGGTGACTGGAGTCTGTGCCATATTGTGAGACCCATACATGGTCTGGTAAAGCTGGTGAATTACACGTTAGTGTGACTGGAAGTATAAAGTATTTTCAAAGTGACTATGCTGTAGTGTGACTTGAAAAATATTATCAACATAGGTCACTGTCATGTCGGTCCCACCTAGTTCCTCAAAACTTGACAAGCTGCAGTCTCTGAAAAGGCTGAGAATTCATTTTGTGGATTCACTGTAAGACACTTCTGGGCAATGTACCTGCATATTCCCTTATTAATGCATAGTTTGATATTCAAACTAACACACATTTCCACCCACTATTTTACCAATGGAATGTTGAAGGTTGATTGCTTGAATCATGACACATACACAACTGTGCATGGTCTGCTGGGGCCACTTGATTTAGTCTCATGTTCCAGTTTGAATGAGTTGTGTGGTTTTGGTTGACTGCTTGACTCACACAGACTAGTTCTTCATCCATTAATGTTATTTCACTTATTATGTCATACGTGATAATAATGTAAATAAGAGAAATATTTCCCTTTTCGTTGTTGATTTAATCATTTTATTTCCTCTGGAAAGGTAATGAAGAGAAGATGAGGAAACACACCGAGAATCTTGATCCTCTGAACATCTACCCATTCAACTTAGATGCCGGCATTCTGACAGTTTATCGTCTTCGATTGAAATGTGACTGTGACTTATCACCCAGTTTGAACTCATCAGAAAGAAGATGTGCGAAGATGTTACCATATCACAGACAAAGGTGGCCAGCGTACCTTGGAAGACATACAAACAGTTTCTTCGATCAATAATCCAGAGTAATTCCCAAACGTTTGTGGGAGCTGGTGCTTAGAAGTGTGCTCAGAACAAGTCCATAATTCTGTCATTGGTCCTAATAGTTGTAATACATTCATTAAAAGGATTCAATCATGAAATAGAATTAGGAATTGTGTTTATTAAGTAAGCTGTATTTCAAGTAGCAACAGTGGGTTAATGAAAGAGACTTGTTTGATTGCAGACATTTTCACAACGAAGAAACTAAATAGAGCCGCTGAGACATCTAATGACAGTACCTACATGTTGAAACTTCTTTCAATGCATTTCCTGATTAACATATCTTGGAAAGCCACATGTTAGACTGGTAGTTTAGGATCTGGTCATTCATTGTCCGTAGGAGACAGATATTTTACTAGCATTGTTTCTTAGCTATACCTGTAGCCTTATCTATACATTACAGATTCCCATAAATATTCGGGTAAATGTCTCAAGCTACTATTTCCCTTTCTGTCTGGTTCGTCGATCATCGTTTGATTTGAATGTTTTTTTTTTTGATGGATGGATCTTGAAGGGGGATCTGATTCTTCACAAAGATAATTGATCAGTAAATAATCCATAGAGTTAACATATTCCTACAATGGTGGTATGCGGAGTCATCTCCAACTATACTCCAACTTTACTCACGTGTCGTGTTCTTCCAACTATTCAAAGTGACTTTTCTGATCGTGATGGCATATAGTTCCATCTTTAGATTATAGTAGGAAACTGATTCAGTGCCAAATTCTTAGTTCTGTGTTTTGAAAAGATATAAGAATTTCTTAAAAGTTAACATGAGGAATCCAATAGTTAACATTGAATATTCATTGCTATTATACTCTCATCCAGTCTTGTGAATCTGCAAGCTTAATCCGCAAGTTTAGACTCAAATGTCCAAATGAGAATAGAGAACTGGTTGTATTGCTAAATCAGTTTCATTGTCATATGAATGATGTAGTTTTGTGTAACATATTTCCAAGTCCTGAATCAATAAAGCCTAGCTTATATGTACTGCAATCATGGTGAAATAAACTTAAATGCAGGAGTGTCTTTAAGATGTGTACAGTCGTAACAAGCACATTACCATGTCATAAAATCAGAAAAACATCTCTTGTTAAAATTCATTGAGGCGTGTTAGCTCAGTGGTTAACGCCGGTGCCTTCCAATCATAAGGTCCCTTGTTCGAGTCACTGCAAGATTAATGTATGTCGTCCAGTTACTGAGTTTTTGACAATTCATAATCATGGGCATTAAATATGAATCTAAGAGACTGACTTCGGTCAGCTTGTGGCTTTGATAAGCCAATGAGGCTTCTTCGTGAGTTCCTGCTTGCAGGAGGATCTAAAATACATACAAATACATAGATATCATGTGGCTTAACATGGAAGTAGAAAAGAACTTGTAGATGTCAGATTCTTACGAGTTCATTTAGGAAATGAGTTTACTTTACATGTAACCAGACAGTGGAACAGCATAGACATACCTCAGAATACGTATACGATTTTGTTTTCAGTGGTAAAGATGTTTGATTTTTTCTTTGTGGGTAATGATTGAAATTAAAGGTCTCCAGTCAGCTAATTCTTTAAAATATGGGAGATATTCTATACCTTTACAGACCAATCAAGTATTTTATAATATGTTACATTAACATTAAATATAACAATGTGACTTAAAAGTTGGTATCTGGTTTGGCTAGAGAGGCTCTTCATCAATGGAAATTGTTTTTGGGAGAAACCACTCATAATAAAATATGAAGAATTGACAAAAGAAAACTGTTTTGTTTTTCTTTTCTTGACTCTTTACAAGGCCCCATGATAACTGGTGTTCCCAGAATGCGACAAGTGAGATGATCTAGTCATGCTTTGCATACTGTGTTATATTGTGTTGTACTGTACCAACATTAACATGACTGTTATTATAATCTGCTCAATGAGCACAGCAATTGGTTACTCTATTTTGGTTTGATTCCAGAATTCAAGATATCTTTAATGACTAATAAAAACTAATGTCAAAGCAGTTCCTCAGCTTGTTTAAATACCATACATCAAGGACACAAGAGTGGACAATGGAAGTAACAAGTATCCAGAATGTAGATATCACAAGCCTTCAAGACAATTGAACAAATTGTACCATAACGGACAACAACAAACATGGTGTCTCAGTAAAATAAAGTCACTAAGCTAGTGCAATGTATCATAAGAATTTATCTTTTTCATGGTGTCAAACCTTTCTGTAGTATCTAGCAGTATGTTCATTCATAGTGTAATGTAAACTACATAATTGATGTCATCAAAGTTACAACAGTGTCATATTAATAAACTAAATGATTGAATATTGGTTTCATTGCATACTTTATTGTACACCATTTGGCTTTCCGTGATAGCAATATCTGATCTGTTTACTTACTGTAGTTTGTTCAGTCATACCAGTAGTTCTAATGTGACATTGATCTCGGGTTATTTATTGTTGGCACAGAATAACTTGTCTTTATTTTGTATTGTGTGAGATCAATTTAACATAATATATATTGTGATGTCATGGAGTGTTGAAGAGGTACTCTAACTTGCAGCTAGTAGTGATAAACAGTTTCATTCAGTGCTTTCATGATAACCTCATTGGCAGATGGAGATAGTGGCAGATGGAGATGTTTGAAATGCAGGGGACATTATAGGGTCTTTTGAAGTTTTGGCAAAGTTTCTTTTGGATGTAAAGCTGCTATACTTATCATGGAAAGGTCCACAACGGAGGCATGGCGTCTCCTAGCCTTATTTGGGTATATGTTCCAGCATTCCGTATTTGGAACACTGCCCTACTTTTGTTTGTATTGCTTATTCTAAAGTTAGGTAAGTCAGTATTGTAACATGTTTTTATTTTTAACACATTGATTGCATCTTTACAGTTCTATACCTTGAGTTTAACTACAATAACCATGAGCAGGGAAAACTTACCACTATCTCACTTACATTTTTTTATGTTAAAGTGACCATATTCATACTTTAACTAAAACATTTCTTCCATATTTTTTAGTGTTTATCCAGAGTAGGTTACAGGATATTTTAAAGGTAGGCTATGTAGTATTGGCCCCAATTTAGCATGCTATAATTGCTAGAAGATTTAAAAAAAGAATGTTCCTAGAGGTCTTTACTTTCCAAATTGTTCTAAGGCATTCTAATTGAAAGCATAAGATGCCTGAATGTCCCAGTGAGGTAAATTTCCTCGAAGGTAGTAATAAAACCAGTTTCAAAACTTTTGACCAAAGGTAACCATATTTGAAGATCTGGTATATTTGGGGCCAATACAGCATACCTAGTCGAGAGTTGCCGTGGAAGCCACCATATGTTTGTAGTAATGCAGTAAAATGTAGTAAAGGCAGCTGGAGGAGTCCAGTTTACCCCTGTGCCGAAGGTCATTCATCTTTTGGGGTTTTCTCTCCCTTACCCCTCCCTCGGATTGGTACTCCCAATGTCTCAATTTGGCAATGTGGTTATACACTCACACACCCCACACACACAAAGGCCTTATCTTAGAGCAGCATTTTCAGTTTTGTCGCCGTTTTCCACTTTTTTGACAAGTCCATCGAGTTTTTTTACATATCACAAAACAGCAAACTAAGATATTAGCCAAGTTTTTCCTGCCAACAACGTTAATTGGCGAGTAATTAAGGACATTTGCAGATAATGAGAAAAGTGTCCACGACAAATTCCATATTTAAAATTAATCGCATACAGTTCCCCCAAACTCCCTAGTTTGAATTCAACCAATCAGAGATGCAGGTTTAGTTATGAGCCGTTGCTAAAAATAGATTCAAGACTTTGCGTTGGTATAACCAGGGAGTTGTTATGGAATTCCCTGGTACAACTGCCATATAGACTGTACACAAATCAAGCATGGTGTTGTATTACGTATTGGTCAATGACGTTCGTTGTGTTTAAATATTCATATTATGGGCGAGGTTTATTGGGATCCCAACGGAAAATATCTTGGAGAAAAACAAACTTGAAAGTTGCAATTTTTCGACTTTTATGCCACCATTTGAAGTAAGATTTAAATAGATAAAGCTAGTTATGTATGTCGTTATGGCATAGTGGAGTCAGTGAGGTTGAGAAAAATCATAGAAAAGGACGAAAAATGCTGCTTTAATTGGTTCAGCTGGTAGCCTGATGTAACTACTGAGAACGGTTCTAAGCTCTCTAAACATCCATGAGATGATAGGGAGCTCATCTTTGGTGTGATATTAGAAGCAATGGCAATGTTCAACAGTCTTTGTACTCCATCGGATGAACCTGGAATGGGAAGAAAGAAGGAAAGCTGAATAGAGAAAAGGAGAACGGGAGCTTCTTCCGTGCCAAATTTGACTTAAAATATGCACCAGATAGCATCTAAGGACGTTTCAAAA
>KN890034.1:813-15683 GCA_000934455.1 Apostichopus parvimensis
CACCACCCCCTCAAGATTGTCAATGGGAGAATAATTTAACATAACTGATAATGCCAACATTATAAACCTACACTTCAATTTTTACATGCAAAGCCAGGCCTATTGCTTCATCTACCCTTAATTTGATCTTTTCATATGTTATTGTGATCTAACCAAGATGTTGGTAATGTTTTAATTTCATCAGAGTAACATAGTATGTGTTACCACCTTGAAACTTCCCTTGATAGAGCCATAAATCGCCTGCAAAAAAAATATTAATTACCCCAACTGCATGTATTTACATAGCACATTACCATCATACATAGTTTCAACATGTCTCTATATATAAATACATATTATTATGTTAATATTATTATTATTATTTACAAATCGTTAATATTATGACTATGATTGTTTATTAGCAGTCTTTACATTAGCCTTTACAAAATATCAACAACAACAAAAATGCTTGAACTGCACTCAATTTGTCCACAAGAAAATAGAATAAAAATGATCGATATTTAGCAATTAGCTTGAAAAAATAGTCGCTGCTTTAATTTACTGATGGGAAAATAATCTTTTCATTAACATCTTTCCAGGATGCATTGGCCGACCCTCATCAATTATTCGTAACTTTTGTCACTATTTTTCATATTCATATTTCTCCTTCATCTTGATTTTTCTTCATCTTTTTTTCTTTTCTTTTCGTCATTTGGCACTCTTCAAAACAAACAACATGAAATCGTCGAAGATTACACAACGTTATTTCTTGTTTGAAAATGTTCTTTTCTTCAAGCTTTGGTTATGAAATTAAAATTTGACAGAGTTTTTCTCGTATTCCATAAAGTTCTCAACTTTTCTTGAAACCTCATATATTAGCACTGGTTCATTGTGTTCATACATACTGATAACTAAAGGTCATAGTAAGCTGTAGTTTTGCTCTTCGATAACGTCTCTTTGTACAAAATGCTTCCCCTATCTTTCAAAATAATTTCCCCTTTTATCCATAGCATCTCTTCTGATCTTCAGTCAGTTTCGAATTAATACAAAGTTTTTCTCTTCCTCAGTTTAATTCCTCCTACACCACAATTTTCATGAATTTGAAACTTCCACATCCAATTAATTTCAATCTTTTCATCCTGCAATTTTGCACCTGGCAACCGAACACTATCAGACAGCTGTTTCATAACAGCCTAGTTTCGGCCGCACCTTTGGTCCTGGTAACCTGCAACTTTCCTTCCCGATAGTGTTCGCCACTTGAGAGCCAGACCGCTTCGGTCTACCATCAACTGGTTGTTGTTTGCGCCGCCATTGTCGTCTCCTATGATTAAGTAAACGTTATTCAATCGCAGCTTTGGACATTTACATCTCAGATCCTTCCGTGGGACATAAACGAACTGGTTCCTCCCTTTGCGAATTCGCTTCTTATAACTGCTCTTGTATATCTGCTTGACATCTATTAAAAACTTCACAAAGTCTCCGACAGTCTGTCTTGATAAAACTTCAGCTTGAATTGCTAATGAAAATGAAAGAAAAACAATAATAACGTTGAGGAACAGACAGTCCAAAAATTATATATTTCAATTAATATAGCATTATCAAGTTTCCCAATTAAAACTCTGAGAGCTTTCCTCAGAAAATTCACATTATTTTCTTAAATGGTGAGACAGCTTGGGGAAATGTCTACACTCCCCCCCACCCCACCTTTTTTTCTTAATTTTTTTTTTTTAATTTACAACTTAATTTTGCCATATGCCTTGGATAACACTGTATTTTGTTACCATGGAGATGGGGCTGCATCATCCTGCAACCAGACTGTGTAGGAGGAAATCTTTCATGGAAATTTAGTTTTCAACTTTTTCACATGTTTTTTTCAGTTTTTTTTTTAACTTGGTACCTGAGATTTGGACGAGTTAAACATAATCTGTGTTTTTTTTATAATCAGCCATGTTTTATTCCTTCGATGACCTTATCTTCTCTTCACCATCCCTTAACCTCTCCCCCTGACCACCCATCCTCTCTTGGATATACCCATCTCATGCCAGAGGAACATTTTGAGTTTCACTTTGCTACACATCCTCATAAGTAATCAAACATACGTTAAATGGACAACCGTGCTCTGCTATAACAAAATTTGTCTTCAAAGAATGAAACCATTGCTCCTCAGTTGCTGAGTCATAGATTATTTCCCTCTCTTCTGCCCCCCTGTAAATACCTCTCTTCTGCCCCTGTTAATACCTCTCTTTCTGCCCCCCTGTTAATACATCTCTGACCACGAATCCACTTCTCAGAATCACCTACTTCAAGCATCAAGCCCCCCAAAAGACTCAAAAGAGCATAAGAAGATGCAAGACATGTTTGGACATATTCACAGCCCCCCAAGAAACATGTGCTCTAAATACTTATTTCTTCCTTTTTCCCGGGGCCCAACCAAAACAATGAAAAAGGACTTAATAAGAAGTCAAACAACCAAGCAAAAAAAAAACAGTTGCAGTTTATTTGACAGACTCCCTCCGGAGGGAGACAATGGCTGGACAAGTGGTTACTCATGACCCATAAGAGGTTGTTAAGGGGTCTCTTAGAGGGGGAATGAATCACCCACCCCTCTTTTTTGCTCAGAATGTATAAATCATGGAGATCAATCTGTTTGTCCAGCTCTGTTAATCACAACCTTGGTGGTATGTGGTCCCCCACTGAACAAGCTGTATTTACTGATCTTTCTTGAAATGAAAGGACATCATTTAACTCGTTTCTGTTTCTTTTTCTCTCTCGCTATCTCTCTTTCAATTTTTCTCCAAGCCCCTCCTCCTCCTCCTCCACCTCCTCCTCCTCTAAATTGGAACATTTTCTTTCCAGCTGCTTGAAAGCTTTTCGTAAGAATAAATGGTTCTAAAACAAAATTATCCTTCAAGTGGTTGATCGCCTATGTGCATCCGCAGCTATTGTCCTGGAGAATAGGTTTAACCCGAGGCAGGGCTTTGTTGCTCTTCGACAATGCCAAAATAGCCGTCACTAGCTTACATTCGGTGGAATTACATTTTTATGGCCCAAAGAACATGATAGGGTTAGTGTAACATCATTGTGAAGCAGACAATACTATCTTGGGAGGCCTGAGGGGCTTACAAATTCCGATGACAATTTCGAGGGGGGGGGGCAGAGAGATTGGGCCGATACCTGGTAAGCCCCTTTAGTTTAATAATGAGACTACAAAGTATTTCAATACAGATCAAGACATTAGTTGTTTGTGGGCGCTAGGTACAATCTGTCGGTAAACACACACTTCTGATTGGTCCATGTTTCTCTTTCTTTTTTGGTTTCTTTTTGCTGTTTTTCAGCTACCGTTGTTGTCAAATTGCTGGGGATAGGATTTACCACTTAAGGATTTCAAATGCAAATAACAAATGCTACAGGGTGTACAAGTGACAGATAACCAGCCCACCCTTTGTACTAAAGCAAGCTGGTGGCAACACTAGAGAAAGCCCTCAAATTTAGCCCGCAAATGAGTTGTAGACATTATCAGAATACTTTACTGGAAGACGATCATACAAATTATTCTCAAACATTGATGGGTGTTATTGAAGTACGATATAGTTACTATCATAATGTATAAGAATGGGGAAATGTTTGCAAGTTGGCAGTAAAATACTTCCTAAAAGGGTGTGAAGAATCGCGCAAAAAGAAACGTCTAATGCCGGTAATCTGACCTAGTTTCGAATGAGGTCTAACAGAAATGTTAGACACCACCATCGATCCCAGAAAATACACACACACAGCTTGCTACCATCGGTAATTAGACACTAGTGTACAGTCAGTACATACAGCTGCGGTCAATACCCACTGCACAGTGTACAAACAATACAGCGATGGACATCTCAGGTCCCGCTAAAGATAACAAGGTATCACATTTCATTACTGTACTGTCTGCATTTGTAGCGACACGAATAAAACATCACTTGCAAGCAACGGAAAGTTAACTTTTTCAGATGGCTGCACACGGTTTGGGGCGAGTCTTCAATGCCTTTAAGTTGAGTGACCATTTTTTATCTTTTTTCATCTGAATGTTTTTTAGCATATTTGACTTGTTAGCATATATTTTGAGGCAGCTTTAAAAGCATCTTTTAAAACTTTAAGACTTCAAGCATAAATTTTTGGCTTATTAAGTGGTACTAATAATTTGATGTGGCAATCATAACATTCACAAGTTTCCATGGTAACAGAAATTGAGTAAGGAACGAAACCTCAGCTGAAGTTGGCATCTGTTAAATTTGCTTCACTTTCTAGTCCCTTTGATACTGCAAGCTAAACTCCATACAGTAAAACCGGTAGAAGCTTAAAATCTTAAATTTCACAAGTTTCCATGGTAACAGAAACTGAGTAAGGAACGAAATCTTAGCTGAAGTTGGCTTCTGTTAAATTTACTTCACTTTCTCGTCCTTTTGAAAGTACAAACTAAACTCCATACAGTTAATTCGATAGAAGCTTAGAATGGTACTCGATTGATAACATACGGAAAGCATATTGCACCTAGCTAGATCACTTCATACCTACAGTGCTGCTTGGTGAGTCACTCATCATATTTGCCAATAAAAAAAGTCCATAGTTTACAGATATTAGCAAGCAATAAAAATTGTCAATATAATAAAACATTTACTCACCAAATGACTTCTCACAGAATTTCGACTGGGTCAACCGCCTGTTACAGGATGCTGGACAAGAAGCTGGAATACAGAGAGAGATTTGCAAGTTTAAGCTTTAGTTTCCTCAAACTGTTTGTTCAACTTAGGGGCCATAATAAGCCACCTATGACAGACAACCTCCTATAAACTAAGGCCAATTCCCTGAAGTTATTTTTGCCACCAAAAAAAAAAAAGTCCCAACAAAGCCATGTGATTTTGCCGCTATTATACGAGATGGATTTAACAGATTTAGAGAGTGGATAGTAATGGGGTCTATATCAGAACAAACTTGCCATTTCCTTTGAACTTTCTCGATTTCTGTTCTCAGACGGACGAGCAAACAAATAAAAGCCCCCAGACTTGCTACAAGCATGTTTTGCATAACAACCGTGGACGTCAATTTTCATCTGATGATCCAATTTGATGTTTAAGTGATTCAAATTTAGCCACAGGTCAAACTTGGGATTTCTTTTTAACAAGAACACAAATCTCCCCTAAAGATAGTCATTTTGTAATGGGTTAAACACATGGCTTGCAGATTGTGGAAATGTATATAGTAAAAAGTACAGACTGTTAAAATTGAAGAATAATACAACATAAAAGGGATATGCCAACAAAATGAAAGTTTCCTGTAAGTTTATCGGTGTTGGAATGGGTAAGAGAATGAAGTAAGAGGAACAGAGGAGGAGGAGGGTAGAGGAAAGGGGAGGAGGGGTACTGTTAAAGTAGAGAATCACATGGAAATCTATGTGTTCAGAAATATTTTCTTCCCCTTAAAATGCATAACAACCAAGGTATAAATCATACACATACATGGACATACAAATATACTCTATAATTGTAACATTTTAAAGAGTGTGCATATAGACACCATTTTTTTCCACATTTACAAAAGGAATAAAAAATACATACCCTGAACAACTGAAACCAGTAAACCACAAATTCAAACCTTATTTTTCACAAAGAAGATAAACAATAATTTGGTATGAAATGTGAGTACAAAAGTTTTGAAACTCTACATTATTATCTTTGAACCACATTTTGCCTGAGAGAAAACACCTAGTATGTGTGAAATCTGTGACTTTCCAAGAAGCAGTATTGAAATGGATTTGTGGTTTCCAGAATTCCAGTTTTACTATATTTTTGTCATATATTTGACTATTCAATATAACCATAGTATCTATGCTAACACTTTTGTTGTATAAGCACAACTGATGTCCTTGGGGTTTAACATCCCAATAAAGCTGAAAGAATTTTAAGTAAATCATCTTTTCAAGAATCATATTTCAAAAGAAAAATTATTTTTGTTCTTGATTTAGTTATTTTTTCTCTCATTTTATCTGTTTTGGTGTTTTTGTAACTTTGTTTTTAAATACAAATTCACATCCATGGTCATTCCCCAGGGTGGGGACGAGGAGAAGAAGGGGTCGCCATATCCCTTCCCCATCCCATTCCCCTACCATGGAAAATAAATCAATTTAAGAACCAAAATATGTGCTCTTGCGCTCAAATTGTTTCAGAATGATTTACATCGGCGAAAAAATCTGGAGAAAGGATCGGTTAGACCCTCAACTAGACGATGGATAACCAGCTCAAGTTTGATGGTTAGCCGGATGATTCTTTGCATGGTTAATCGGCTATCAAAAAATCAGAAGTTTGCTTCCCCATCCCATATCCTTGCAAAAAACAAAAGCCGCTTAAATAAAGCTGCAGTGATTGTTTCCAAAAACTTCAGTTTAATCTGAACCTCACTCCCACCATGATGTCATTGACCCAACAGACTTTTTGACCTTGTTGGCTTCCCAAAGTACTATCAGCAAACACTGCCACATGTTAATAGGACAAATCACCATATTGACCTAGATACATTTGCAGCAGCAATAAGGGGATACCCAGTTTCTTAGAAACTGTCCAGCCTATTAGCTTTCACCACCAAATTGTCATGACTTACAATACGAAAACTTTGCTCGGTTTCCACCCAGAACGTCACTGAACAGTAATCATAGTAGTAATAATAGTTGGTAATCCCCTCACAGGTCATTACTCTCTGAAAGATTTTTGGAACAGCCTTACATCTCGAAATCCATCACATTTGAAAAACACACTTCAAATCTCTTTTGACGCACTCACAATGATCATTCAACGAAGACTCTCACCTAGTTTATAACTACATCACAAAATTTAATGAGAAATTTCCATTAATTCATAACATTTAACAGTCGTGGTAAAAAAGAGGGAAAATAGGAAGAAAAAAAAAACTAGTACAAATTTTTCATAGCACTGTTCCAATGGATAAAACAATGTGAGG
Organism: Apostichopus parvimensis; assembly: GCA_000934455.1. Lineage (NCBI taxonomy): Eukaryota > Metazoa > Echinodermata > Holothuroidea > Aspidochirotida > Stichopodidae > Apostichopus > Apostichopus parvimensis. Next base: position 7,777 of record KN890034.1, read on the forward strand.
CAAAGTGTCACAGAGAGAGACATGGGTAGAATTTTTAATCACTTATAGAGGTCCAAACTTTTTAACATGTTATGATGAAAGTAAGTTTCCAAGTTTTCATTTCATATTTTTAGATGGAATCTTTAATTACACACTATTTGCAAAAAATTGCTGGAAAAAAAATGGTGGATATCTTTTTTGGTTGATCTTTGCAATTTTGGTTTGGGTCATTTATTTTTAGATTTGAAAATATTACCAGAAATTGGCAATCAAAGACAGAGAGTCATGTCAGGAGTGTTAGCTCAGTGGTTAACGCCGGTGCCTTTCAATCATAAGGTCCCCGGTTCGAGTCACTCCAAGATTAATGTATGTCGTCCAGTTACAGAGTTGTTGACAATTGACAATTCATAATCATGGACGTTAAAATATGAATCTAAGAGACTGACTTCGGTCAGCTTGTGGCTTTGATAAGCCAATGATGGTTTCTTCGCGAGTTCCTGCTTGCAGGAAGATCTAAAAAATATACGTACATGTCAATTTTTAATATTTGCACGGTATGGGAGTCATTTTGTCATATTCCTTTAGTGTCTAATGGGAGAGTAATCTTAAATTCCATGTAGTGAGAGCTGTACAGAACATACTTTTACTGTTATTTTGTTTTGTTACATAATGTTATGTCAACAAAAACTGTAATTGATAGTACCCTTTTACTATAGTTTTAGTCCCTCAGGTTTCACTTTTTTCTGGCAAGGAAGAAAATCACTTTTGTTCTTCATTTTTTTTTTTTTTTGAGTCTTCAACTTTTTTCTCTTCTACTTTTTAGGAAACCACAGACACATCCCTGCGTATCTTCTTCGTGGACCTTATAACAAAGCCTCATTTGGTGAGAGTGGGTAATTACAAAATTTATCCAAAAAAATCTTGTGCATTCCTAACTTTTGTGATGTGAACTGCATCCAGTCTCGCACAAAGGTGGATTTATCCATCTCATTACAGGGGGAAGAAGAGGGGGGAGGGTTACTTGTGTGGGGACATGAAGTGCAATGTAAGTTTACAGTATGAAAACTGTGAAAGATAAAGTAACTTTGCTAACTAGTCTGCATATGAAATCGTTACCCATAAATTTGCACAATGCAAGGGAAGATGCCCACTTTCATAGCAGAAAGCCATATTCTGTAAAAGTCTGATTCACATACATGATCACCTCTGGGCACCTTTAAGCAGGGATTAAACTCCTACAATGGAGTTCTCTTTTGGGATATGATTGCCACAACTTGTACCCGAAAAAAGGGAGCCACAATTTAGAGTTATATATAGCTCAAATCTTATGGGATGTGATATACTTTTCTCATTGATTTGAGGTCATGTTTTGGCTGTTAATCCACGAAATATCTTAAATATCAATACAAGTTATTGTTTCGATTGAAATATTTTCATCTGACAAATTATATCTTATCATGCAATTTTACAAGGTGTTAATAGATTTGTAACTTGTTTCCTTTCATCACATTGGTAAAATTCTTCTAAACTTTTTCATTCCCTCCCTTCTTTTTAGATTATTGATTCTACAAATGTGGTCTGGGACAAACTGACCACATCAACCACACCTGTTAACTGGTGTAACAGCTAACGACAGACAAGAATGACAGAATGACCTATCTTAGTCTCAAAAGACGCTTTCATATTGTATGCAAGTCTGGAATTAGTCACCTCAATATTTCTTTTATACTATTTAATTTTATTTAATAAATATCATTTGATTAAGATAACATGAATGTATCCCTGATGGCAGTCTTGTCTTCAATATATCAGAACAGATCAACACCATCCCAAGCCCTATCCCACCAACCCTAACCCCTGCCGTACCCCAACAACCCTATCCCACCAACCCTACTCCGAGTGACCAAACCTATACCCTGCCCTGTCCCACCAACCAAACCCCACCAACCCTAATCCCTGCCATACCCCACCAACCCCATCCCACCAACCCTACTCCTACCCTATCCTGCCAACCAAACCCATCAACCCTAACTCCAGTGGTGGAGTTAGGGGTATTGGTCAGAGGGGGCGAGAATGGTCTGTAAGGGTGCTTTCGACACTATCTAAGCGGAGCGCCACCACGGGTTGGCGCAGAGCGTACACATTTTTTTTGAGTAAAGGTACTCCCTAGATCGCCGGAAATGACCCTTTCCGGGCCTTGCTAATTTGCAGATAAATGAAGAATAAATAGCCGTTAGAGCATTTTGTCAGAAAATTACAGCAAGAAAATGTGACAAATGTCAATAGGTAGATGAGAGCGCAATAAAAAAGTCAATAATCGCGAATAAGTAAAAAGTGGTAAAAAGCTGAAAAGGGTGCCAGCAGTCCATTTGAGTCCGTCACGGGGGGCATTCGCCCCCCCCCCCCGACTGTATGGCATGCCACTGCCTAACTCCTGCCCTACCTCACCAACTCCAACTCTCCTCTCTGTATGTCAAATTTTGTGGGAAGTAGATGGAACTAGAAGGGATGATATAATGACCCATTGACATGCATCAGTTTGTTATCATTTTAAAATACTGGGTGATGATTTCATTTTCTAGATCTGTTTCCAGTGGTTTCGATGGGATAAATCAGAGCAATATATCAGAGCAATATATACTTTTTTCATGTTTTAACTGTGAGTCAGCCTGTGTGTGTGTGTGGAGGCACAGCATTGTCATTGGTTTTTTACATGTGGTTTATTTATATATATATACTTCAATGGGCTATTAAGCAAAAGCACCAATTGCATCACTTAGGGTAGAACTAAAGCCCATACTTGTCGATCCTAACCTGTGTATTATTAGAATTCCTCAATAAACCCAAACGACCTCAATTAAATACCCAATTCATCGGTTGACATCCGTATAAAATTACAAGTCAATTATAGTCAAATGTGTCAATGACCGTAATGAAAAGATGACGACGCAATTAAAAATTGACTTAAAAAAAAAAAATTCTCATCGCTGCTGAGTTGAGTTATACTTGCTGAGCTGACTTAACAAACAAAAAAAATTGAAAATAAAAGACTTTTACAACGAAACCACTTAAAAACTTTTTGAGTTTTACTGGGAATGGCTTTTCATTTGAAGGACAGTATTTTGTAGATACCCTAAAGGCCGACCACAGATTTCTCTACCAGTGTGGTTTCTGGAGTGTGGCTCTATTATTGTGGTTCCACCCTATCATTACCTCACTTGCCATTATTCTGTTCTTATGGATTATCTGAAGCCAAGAAACTAGCTTTATTAGGAGAGACAGAAAAATGATTTGTAGCTTTAAATATTTGCTGATCTGGAATAGACTTTTCATCGATCACTCCGATTACCGAAACATTGGCATTAAATGGGAGGCTGCATGGTGCTCGCAAGTAATTATCACAGAAGCAGGTTGTATAAATTAATAATAGGTAACTGAATATATTATTTTACCGCTTTGTACTTTGGATTTTTTTGACTATATTTCTTTTGCTCTCTATTTGTTTTGTTGTTTTGGTCCCTTTTTTGGTTTTGGTTTTTTTAATCTACTATCCATAAAAAAAAAAGGTTTCCTGAATATTTTCAATTTTTATCTGTTCCTAGAGACAGCTTGAACATAAGATGTGATTGTCTTGTAAAGGTCATTCATTGAATCATCTCATGTAATTTACATGAAAAGCATCATTTTGTTTTTACCAGTCTGGAATACCCATTTAAAATGGGACAAGCTATAGGTTCCTCCACTGTATCAAATAAAAAACCTCCTTTAGGGCTCAAACTTTAAACCCAAGAATTAAGACAAGATCTGTCTAGTCGTGAAATCACTATTGTACAGAACGTTAAAATAACAACCCCTTTTATATCACAGTCCAGACAGTTTTACATTCACCAAGCCCTTCCTGGAAAGGAACAGATTCATCAAGCTAAACATCGTCACTACATAATACATCGGTTTCCATGTCAGCCTAAGCTGTTTAAGTCCTCTTCGACAATGGAATAACTAGATCACTGTTACACTCAGGGATTCAAAGGGAAGATGACAAATTGTGTGATCTAGTTTTCACCCTGCTGTGCAATTTCTCAGTTCTTTCAAACATCATACAGCAAGAATCTGTGTCCCAATAGCTTCAGACAGGTTTACATTAGTTCAGCTGTTGGTATTTCTCAACAAGTGCAATCGGGTGTCACGTCTTGTTGTTGCCATTTGCCTTGCCTGAAACGAAAGCCTCCTTCCCGCTATTTTTTTTCTTTTTTACTGGTGAGCATTTTAAATATTAAGTGCGACTACAGAGCCTGCTCGACGAAGTAATCTCACTTCTGAGCAATTTCAAAGAATTTCTCAAATGAATAATTTATGAATCAATATAGACATCATGACCTTATAGAGGATTGCTTAATGAATTAATTTGCATCTCATTAAATATATTTAAAGGTGATTTGATGGTTTATCCTTTACCGCATGACTTTGATGTTGTTTACTTTCATTGGCAGATCTGGGAACAGCTTAAAACCACCTTCCACATAATTTAAAATTGCAAATTGCAAATTTTATAGTTTACCATTAAAACATCCACAGACGGACACTATAGTAGAAATAATTTGAGACCTAAATATAAGATAGAAATAACTTTAAAAAATTTTTACGACTGTACTTCAGTCCAATTTATCATTGACTTTCTTTAAAAGGTCGTCAGTTATGTTTACTCCAAATTTATTCCCAGCCTTTCATATTTATTAAAATAGACAATTAGACCCACCAGTGGGAATTACTACTTTTAATAGGAAGAGTAAAAATGCTTGATGAAGTTTGAGCATGGATGAACATTCTCTGACTTTATAGCATATTTGGGGGTAGGGGAGGGGCAAGAGGAGGGGGAACATTTATACTTATGACCTTTAAAGGGATCATCTGTACCTCTTTTCACTTTTCAGTTGCACCTCAAATAAAATTTGATAGGAAATTTCTCCGAGTCCCATGTTTTCGGAAGATTCAATCCTGCCCAATTTAAACGATTCCTCTCAAGATGAGGATAATTATGAAACGGAGGATTCAAACTGCTTCATATTTGGATATATAAGTTCTAAAGGTGTTAGAGGCAGTGGCGGAGCGTCCATACAGTCAGGGGGGTGGCCCCCTGATGGACTCAAATGGACTGCTGGCGCCCTTTTCAGCTTTTTACCACTTTTTACTTATTCGCGATTATTTACTTTTTTATTGCACTCTCATCTACCTATTGACATTTGTCATATTTTGTTGGTGTAATTTGGCGATGACACCTATTTATTCTTCGTTTATCTGCAAATTAGCAAGGCCAGGAAAGGGTCATTTCTGGCAATCTAGGAAGTATCTTTACTCCAAAAATTTCTGTACGCTCCGCGCCAACCTGTGGTGGCGCTCCGCTTAGATAATGTCGAAAGCGCCCCTACAGACCATTCTCGCCCCCCTTGACCAATACCCCTAGCTCCGCCACTGGTTAGAGGCAGGTACTGTACTAGTGTATGTCACTTTTTACCATAGGGGAGGAATTACACTCAGTATAAAGATGACAAGAATTAATCAAAACATGGGACGTATAATACCCGATATTTGATCAGCACGGCGGTGGAGTTTATTATCGAGAAATAGTGATATCCTAAGAACACTGTCAACTTGCCCCATATTTCTTCTTCTTTTTCTCGTATGATAAGCAATATGCATAAAGCCTATTAAATTGATCCGGCAAATGTAAACACCCTAAGATACAAGTTCTTAATATTAACTGACAACAGTAAGGTATATTCCATCTCCGCTGCCCTTTTCCCTCTTGTAAACACACAAACATATCCTTTTTCTGCTCATTTTTCCAGATTAAAAAACTGCCTTTTATGCCAAACAGGGTAAAAAAATATGAGTTATATTTTTGAAGATGAAAGATGTTTAATTTTTAGGTGATATCCTTGTGTAGATGATCGCCAGGTCGGCGATACAAATCGACTGTTCCCTTCTCGTTAAAAGAATCGTAGCGAAACAAACCCTGTAGGCTATTGATCTTCACAACAGGAACGTAGTCTCTTAGTCGGTCGACTTTCTTGAGAGAGACAGGGCTGCAGGGGGAGTTTGACAATTTCTATGACCCCTTCAGCAGTTTTGGGATGGGTGAATGAGATGATAGGGCAAAGTATTTAACTTTTTTCAAAGTTGCATTTGTTGACTGACAATACAGGTTCAGATGAAGAAGGAATCAGAAGGGACGTTAAGAAGTCTAAATGTGAGGGATCGATAGATGGGGGGCGGGGGGGGTAAGTGTTTGGACGCATTCCTAACGATAGGGGTAGAATGAAAATGCCAAAACAAATAACTTGATACCGTTCAGATACAAATCTGTTCTGACAGATTTCCTGTAAACAGAGCGAATATCATGCTTATAAAATGCTTCCGCCCGTCACCGCTTGTACCTACAGCAGACCAAAGGAAAAGAAAACCCCGACCACCCGAGCATCTGAGTAAAACTTTCGTCTGAAGAGAGTATATCTCGACTCAACAAGTGCAAAGAGACAGATTCATTTATGACAGGAAAAGGCCAAAAAGGGTCTCCCGTGGACAAAATTAAGGTAGGAAGAACGCTGGTGGCTCTTCCCTGTCTCCTCCCCCTCCCCCCTTCTCATTGTAATACTGAATCAAGCCTTCAAATTTACTTTTATTACTGTCAGCATGTGATGTTTTCCCAGTCCCCCAACCCCCTCCCCCACCCCACCTACCAGTTCACCTGCATCCTCAACCCATTGGGATCCTCAACCCATTGGGTGTTCTTCCCGGTCTCCCTTAAAACATGTTGATGCAGGAACTGAAGTCACATCTGCACGAAATCCCTAGCATCTACCATCAAAAATCTTCATTATTACCAAACTATAATCCAAAAGTTAAATTAAACATCAAGGGTAGTTTTACCAAATTTTACAAATAATAAGCATTCCCGCCAACAAATTGTCACGATTATACAGTGGCCGTGTGTGGAACCTAATCTCGCATAAAAAAAACTTGATCGCAATCAGTAACAATGGAGAGAACAAAATTGTATTAAGGAAAATAAAATAGGTAAGAGGGGAAAGAGGGGTGGGGGGGGGGGACAGAGCAGGGTGAAATTTTAAATTGCCAGTTTAAAGACGGAATATATTTTTCTGATTTTTTTATTTTATGTACAGACTTTTATCAAAACTCTGCATACATATTTATGAAGCACCTGCCATAATTGCACGGGTTCTTTGTTATTTATTAAAATTACCACATCACCCACATTTTGACCACTGGATAACCTTTTCTAGCCCACTAACAATAAACCGTAAGCTCCCGTTCTATTCCTGTCTTCGGCTATCCACGTGTACCACATTCTCGTAAATTCACTATTTCATAATTGTCAGCCTATTTCCTTTCTTGTTTTTAGTCTTAATTTCTCTCCTTCTTCCTTAGTTTCCTTTTCATCTCTTTTCTTGTTTCATTCATATTTTTATTTTTTTTTTGTAGCCTATTTTAGGGGGCATTTCTGATTATCAAACTTTAACCTAACTTTAGAAAAAGCTATCTATTCATAAAACCACCAGTCTATTTCAGTTTCACAAAGAAGAGCTGTATGGATGTATAAAGTTAAACCCCTGTGAGCCAAATGCCACCCCACCAATAATTTCCTGGTATGTCTTTCCCAAAATATAACTTCTAAGATAAAATATGATTTTTTTTTTCTTTTTCATAAGTGGTGGACATAAAAAGTGAAAGTTAGTCCACAGGGATATAGCCTTGTATAAAGATTTCTGACAATTCTTTTCTCCTCGATGAATACCGAGGGTTTTATGGAGTTTCTCTTCCAACAGAACAGGAAACGGTGGTGTTATTTTATCTGATTCAATTGGCATTCCTGCCTGATTTCCCAGCATGCAATTGTCTACTCACCTTCG
>KN890034.1:15988-30656 GCA_000934455.1 Apostichopus parvimensis
ACCAGGGAGTTTTCTTCTCAGTTAAGCCAATTCAGGCTTTATAGAAGACTTCCTTTCACATTCTAAATGTTTTTGTGATAAAACAAATAAATAAACAAAACAAATAAATCAATTTCGTTCAAGTGATGAGTGTAGCTAAAAAAATATAACTTACCTATAAAAAGTGCAAACGTTATCCAATTTAATTAAAGTCAATATTTGAATAGTGTGCCAACAACACTTAACTGTATGTTTTGTATTAACATACACTGTATGCTTATCAAGAAGTGGGCAACATTTCTCCACACCCTTCCCCACCCGTTCCACTGCCCCAGGCCTGGCAGGGTTCCTCTTGTAAACATCCCACAGGCACCCTTCCAAATCCCAGTCTATCCAATGAAGCTCTGATAAGTTACATGACAGTTTAAATTGACCACAATGTAAGCATTAATAGCATCACAATATATGACAGAGCTGTCTTTTTACCTGTTTTTTTTTTTGGGGGGGGGGGTTTCTACCTCCTTATTTTTCTTCTACTTTTCTTCATGTTTAATTTTCATAATTTCATAATTTGGTAATCTCATGACAATCATGCCATCAAAACTTCTGTGAACTTCCATTATAAAATAATTTAGTTTGCTTTTCACTATCTGCTACAACAATTTGAAACGTTTCGCCAAGATTAACTTCACTACCACAACGAGGAACACTCTTTTCCTTAATATATACAACTAAGTATTTGTCCTTTAAAGGCCACTTTCAATTGGAGTTCTAAAAAAAGATAATTTCATGGAAAAAAATTATAAAGGTGTCTGTCTTAAACATTCTCATTATGACTCAAGCAAAGAGAGAGAGAAAGAGAGAGATTGGAAAGGCAATCAATTATCCAGGAATAAACATAAAGAAAAGTTTATATTTAGATATTAAATGTAAGCTTGCAGGCAAATCAAAATATTTTATTCCAACAATGATAATTGACAAAAAAAAATAAAAATTAATATGCGAAAGCTTCAGAATCCTTATCGTATCATTATGCAAATTTTCCAACATCATCTGACCCCTTGACCCCCTTGTATGTATTTAATATACAAATGAATGTGCTTACCTCCATTTTCTTGAGAGGTGCCAGGGATTGATGGAGTAGGGATTTCTGAAGTAATAATTGAAAAGTAAAGAAAAGGAATATTAATTCAAATGATATGTATATGACATGAAAAGATAAAACTCTCCAGTAAAATGAATTTTCATTTTTGTCATAAAGACATAAATTTGCAAACCTTTCATTATGGCAAGTTAGTATCTATATATTAATATCTTCCAGACAGATTTTGCCTAGAAAGAGAGGGGGTTATGGATGGGATGGGGAATGGTAGGATAGTGATGGGGTAGGGAGGTGGGGGGGGTTCATGTGAGCATCTCTGTCATACACATGGAAGAAAATTTGGTGTTATATCTCTTCCTGGCATTAATTAGTAAAGTGAGTCATGCGCAAGTGTTGAAAACTAAATTGTTAGTATAAAATTAAAGGCATGCTTACGTAGAGCTTATTTACATTGACCCCAAAGGAGAAAATAGCAAACATTGTTACAACGTTACAAGTTAAATAAAACTGTTAAAGTTAACTGGTGATCCATAAGTTTCAATGCTATAGTAATTCCAGCAAAACCAGGACACAATGTAGATTTTCCTATTAAAGACAAATCATTCATTATCGACCCTCCAAAATTTAAGTTGAAAATGAAGAAGCTTTCAAAAATAATTTCTGGAGATTCTGAAATTTCGCCATTCCCCACCCCCCCCCCCCCAGGCATCTATTTGACATTTGGTCAACTATTAGGAAAATCAGACCTTTAAATGAGTGAAAATTACATCCGAGGAGATTCATTGGACCTTTTAGCACATTTAGTCGGCAATATATTTAAACTATCAAAAGATGGATAAAAAAGATCAGTTATATAACTGTTGCCACATTTTAGCATACCTAAAGTTACAAGAAGTTCCAAACAAGGAGTGTAATCTTAGTGGTTAACGCCGGTGCCTTCCAATCATAAGGTCCCCAGTTCGAGTCACTCCAAGATTAATGTATGTCGTCCAGTTATAGAGTTGTTGACAATTCATAATCATGGACGTTAAAAATGAATCTAAGAGACTGACTTCGGGCAGCTTGCGGCTTTGATAAGCCAATGAGGCTTCTTCGCGAGTTCCTGCTTGCAGGAGGTTCTAAATACATACAAACTAATTTTTGCATTTGGTACATTAAATAGAAAATTAATTAACAATTTTAGAGCAGGGTAAAGTATAGAGTGTGATAAATGTTATTCTTTCATTCATTTCCAATTTATTTATGCAAATCATTTCTTTTTTTCCCCCCTTTTTTGGAGCTATAACCTTCAAAATTTTAAGCGGGAAGTAAATTGTCAGTATGGTTCGAAATTCAATTTGGTCCTTCCATCTGGCTCTTTCTCATCTTTTCCTCTTGTTTTCTTTTCTATCTTTCAGCACATGCAAAAAAATACTTACAATTCCAACCAAAAGAAGATGAAAAAAAAAAAATAGAGAGCTAGAATTCTGTCCAAAGCTCCAATCGTAATTAATCATAAAATTAAATTCAGAGACTGTGTGAAATTCAACTCTGTGTAAATAGCTGTTTTGTATAAATTTACAATTTTGACAAAGACATCTTCAAAGAAAAGGATGCAAATCTTTGGCAGCCGACGAGAGCCAATTCCCTTCGCCTTATTCCCGACCGGGTTTCTTGAGAAGGAAGCTTGATAGGCAAGCCATCCCTCTGGTAGTTTTGGATTACAGTCGGCATGTTATGTTATGAGATTATCGTCTCCGTGGAAACTCGCTAGTCTTGCGAATCGTGACCCCTTCGGAGACGATACCGAGTTCATAACCATGCTCGAGATCTGGCAAATCCAAAAGTTTTGATTGTTACAGATTGAGCCTGAGGGGAGGTTTAAACCCACAGTATAAATCTGACTGCTTTATAAAACAGTTTCCTCATTTAGCTTTTCGAATGAAATGAAATGGGGGGGGGGGGCGAGGGTGGAAAGAGAGCATCAGGGCAAGTTAACAAGAATCGCTAGCAGAACGTGATGAAAGTCACCAATGAATTCGGTATAAACTCAGAACTGAATGTGCGACAGCATAGGTCAAAGTTGTAGCAAAGTCCACTAGTTAAAACCAAAATATGAACCCTACCATTCCCCCCCCCACACCCCCCCCCAATAAAACAAAGAAAAAACCCAAACAGTTCATAAAATACGTGGTTCAAGCTCTTTATTGGAAAGACCTCTTATGGAATTTCCCAAAAAGTCATTAAACGTTTTGCACTAAGGTATGGTTCCTATGCATGAAAATATGTTGTTGTTACGGTATGGCTGTAAACTAATGTGTTTGCTTGGAAACTTTTCAAAGTATTTGAGTTTGACTTTGGTATTAACAATTGAGTAAAATGAGTTGAACAGCTGTACACAGGGTTCATCATTAGGTTTGATCTTTCTTGGTATTTTTTAAAGGGCCCAGACAATGTAAAACAAGTTTATCCAAAACAGAAAAATATTCCACATTATTTGTTGAAAAATTCCACCTTAATAATCGCCCCAAACTAAAGCACTCACACACAGGTTTTATTTTCTTTTTGTAATCTTTTTTGAGGGAGTATTCTCTAGATACAATATCTGTTAAAATAATGGTCATGTTATATTCTTTAGCAATTAAAATTTCATCAACATGTTACATATTTTGTAGGAAAGATTATGTTCCTCTGTGGATAAATGATAAATGACAATAATATGAAGGGAAAAAAGATAAAAATAAACATTTTCAATTCGATGGCCAGGACAAAACATATTTCACTCTGTTGTTGCCAGGTACATTCACAAAATACTATCAAGCTTAATATATTTTACCATATAAAATGTTTTGGTTGTGATCTAAGGATGAAGTAAATTTCCAGTAATTTTGATTAGTATTCAACTTCAAACAAAGTGGTCCATTAGCTAGGTTAGTCAAATAATGCAGCAAAAATTGAAAATGTAGAGACATTCTCCAAATGTGAAATTTTATGGGTTTTTAATAAATATTAATAACGATAAAAGTGTCTGAGGAAATAAAATGTTGAAAACCAAAAAGATTCCTATTTAATATTGACTTACTTATTGACCTTCATTTGAATAAAAAAAAATTTTCAAACCGTTTCTCTTAGTTTATTACTTGCATTATTATTTTGAGTACTGCTCGATGGGTTAAGTAAAAGCTGTTTATATAACCAAACGTACAAAATGTGGCTTTTTCGTATAAGAATCATGATTGACAATCTTAGGGATCGCTGTATTTACATCACGCCCAAATGTCTTTTACACTTGTTTCTATATTTTTTGACTTCTCTCCTTCTTACTCGTCCAGCAGGTCACGGCCCCTTTTAGCTAGAAATTTACTCGGTCTTTTTAGAAAAAAAAAAAGCACACAGCTTTGACAATCAGTTTTTGTCTTTGCTTTTCTATTTTGTCTTTATTTATTTATTTATCTTTTCTCTTTTTTTGGTCTGTAGCGAAAACAGAGAGAGAGAAGGCAAGGTGAAACCTCTCCAAAAAGTACCTGGTAAATGGGTTTTTATTTGTTATAGGTACTCCCTTAAGAAAACAACCAATTACTTACAAGCCTTATGCAAATTGACAGTTATGCTCAACTGCTTCCGAAAATTAGCCTCTTTTTACACCTGTTTATGAACTGCCTAGTTGTCATTGTGATCTGTGAGTACACTGGCCAGCCTGATGAATTTATGGTGAGGCTCGTTATCCTTAGCACAGATGTTAATGGACTGTTTGAGATACCTACAAAGGTCAGGGTGTACTGGACTAGTTATTCTTACCTGGCCTCTGAAGAAAGGCTTAATGTGTTTACACTACTTCCACTTACACAGGCAAAAAATAAACTCTTTACAAAAACAGAAAAAATAAAATAGGAGAACCTCTGCCAACGACTGGACGCCTTGTTAACATCAAATGTAAAGCAAGGGTCAATAAATTAATTCGTGAATATAAACTGTCGAGATTATATATATATCGCAGTCTGGTCAAAGGAAAGATCTATGAGAAATTAACGTACGCAAGTCGAGGACGTTTGTAAATAAATAACATTACTTTAGTTTGTTTGCAAACGATTCGAGCCTTATTATAAGATCTGTGAATTTATCCGAAAGTAAAATATATTAAATATGTTTATTTTAATTGTAAATAGGGGTCTTGCAAAAAGTGTAATTTCTTCATTTAATGTACATAATGGCAAGACCAGGATATTATATATGAGGGCCTCTTATAAGGTATCATTCATTCACAATCGTCAAGATCAAATGCGTCCAACCACTTTGTGTTTCATGAAAAACAAACGTCTGCCACAAAGTAAATGGATTTCCAGGAAAGCATCGCCTTGGCGTTTGTACCACAACTTCAGCCAAACCGCTGCAGTTTCAGTTAAAATCAGTTTGAAGTTCATCGAACAATTGAGAGATCGAGTGATAGGATTGTCAACATTTCATCGCTACGATAGTCAGTATCAACAACACAAGAACAATCAAATTAGAGGGTTACACAATTTAAACTTTTTTCTGAAGACATTTGCTGTAGTTGTATAGTGGTCTAGTTAAATAAACTACACTATTATGGGATTTAGCATCAAACTGCAAAAATTTATCAAATTAGACACTGATATACATGTGCAATGCAGGCCTGCTTGTTAGTGTGTAAATTTGGGTCTGTTAAAATTTAATACCTGATATTTATTAGTTTATGAATAAGTTATTGGTTTTTCTCAAATTTTTAGACTTGGCTGAAAAGTACTTGGGGGGGAGGGTCTGTTTTGCATATTATGTGTAACTTTCACCTGACCATGTTATTTCACACTTACTTGGATACCAGTGATTACGATTAATTAATTAATAAGACTAATTAAGCCATCTATGCGTTTTCAAACAAATTTGGCCGCTCCTTGTTAGTGAGTCATAACATACCATTCAGTCAAAATTTTGTGTCCCACACATTTAACTTTTCTTTTTTTTTACCAAGGATCCAAGTGCATTATTAATTTTGTATTCTTTAATAATCATCACTCATTCATCAAATTATTTTGTGTAAAAAATGTATTAAAATGGAGTTAGAGAGCGGCAAACTCTACAACAGCAGACATCTTTGGTAACTATTTGAATTTTTGAAGAAAATAAATCAACTCATGCCATTAACTGCACAACAAAATGTTATAAAAAAAAGTGGACGCCATTTTTTATAACAGAATGTCAGAATAATTTTCGGTTTCCGAAACATAACTGTGTCCACTAAGTGTAAAAAGTTGCCAAAAAAGTTCATGCTGAACACGAAGTTCAATGAAATATGAGTTCATATTTCAACGTTTACAAGCTACTATAGACCAATGTTACACAATCAATGTTAGAAGAATTACATGCGTTAGTTCTGTTATGTATTAGATGAATGTCATTGTTGACCCACCCCTCTTTCTTTTTCTAATGTCAAACTTATATTTTCTTCAAGTTCTGGGCCATTTGTTTTCTCTCTCTTCTTCCTATCATTTTCTATGTAGTTTTTGGACCTTTTTTCAACAACTGACATATGTAATTTTGGCCAAAATTGTTAAATAGTGTTAGCAAATCTCAATAATTCACTCATCTACTAAAAAGTGGCAGCAATCACTTGACATTTAAAAACCATCCAAATATCCAAATCCTTCTTTTGTAATTATTCCAATGAAGTAAATTAATCAATATAGGCTGGTTTAGCCTCATTATGTCATCAATCTTGACTGTCTAAAGAAACTTCCTATTGTTACTTTTGCATAGTATAATAAATTAATCACACACAATCATGTTGATGTTCTTTCAGGTATTTATTTTTTTTTTTTTTAAATTAATGTTAACAATTTTGCCCATCAGCAGAGATCAAGGGAATGACAAAATTGAAACAAAAACCATTCTGTATTTGTGTTCAAAACATTAACTGGATGCATAAGTGGGCCGATATATTGACCTTCTCTGTTCATTATCTGTACATTAGGTAGATAGGTACGTATCCTATGCAACAATCACTTTGCCTAGCACCATAACTTAGGTGATTCTAGCACATTTCAGCATTTCAGGTCAGTCTCTCCCCCCACCCCCCCCCCCCCCCTTTCTCAGATAAAATTTCCTGTAGCAGAGTGAGCCATTTGAAGAACATATTTCACAACTACCCTGCCATTATCCATTGCTTCACTGGCAGTATTATCCATGACTGTATTGAGTCCATCAAAAGTTGTAAACCGTGTAGGTTACATTGCCTTTCCATATAACGTATTGATGTCGAGATTTTTCCTCCCTCCCCCCCCCCCCCTCCATTCATGTCTGTTTACAAACACAGGACACTATATTTGGGGGTTTTTTCAACTCTGCGAACGGTACAAAATCTTTGCATAAAAGCACATCCTCATTACTGTGTGGTTAATTACTGCAAAAATATGACCATAAGGAGATGATAGAGTTAGGGATGGGTTAGGGTTGTGTCTATAATGGAATGGATGAAATGAGAGGCAGAGATCTGAAAAGGCTTAAAAACAGTGACAGCGTAGTCAGGGAGGTGGTGTGGATGAGGACCGTGGCGAGAGGTACTTCAGGTAAACTGTTTTGGTGGGAAGGGTGGGGTCATAGAAACAAAAATGAAACTAACACCTTTCTATGTTGCAGAATGGAAAAAGGAAAGGTTTTCTTATTGTTTTATTGTTTATGAGCAAAATTATATGAATAATTAAAAGTGGAAATTTGACATTTGCAGAAGGATCAACTGTTTCCACATCTCGCCATACCTCCTCGATCTCCACCATCCCAGCCCCCCCCCCTACACCCCTGCTGCCCCCCACCCGTCCATGTCTACATCGGTGAGAAGCCAATAAACAAGTGCTGATATATAATTACCTTTGATTTCTATATGTAGACAGGTAGATGGATATTACATTTGATGAAGCACAGGCGTGTGGGAGATAAATTTGAGGCAGTAGAGAAGAAGAGAATAGGTGAAAAAAATAAAAATTAATAAATAAATCGAAGTAGAATAAGAACGAGAAGAAGAAAAACAGAAGTGCACTGCTTTATAATTAAAAAGGGTGCTTTAATAAATGCAAATGATCAAAGAGATGAGAGATTCAAAAGAAGAGGTGATTGAAAAAGAGCAAACCGATAAAAAAGAATGATAAGAAGGGATGTGATCATTGGAATGTGCATGATACATGAAGGCTATAAGTGAAGGGATAACAACTGTGGCTGCTATAGAAACTTAAAAATAGCTAGAAATTAAATTAAATGCCGACTAGAAATTATGAAAATGTTCTGTATAGAGTTATCTATCATTTATTTCATAAATCTTAGTCTTCCGTTTCTTGGCGACAACTTTGACAGCCTCATTTACCAATTTATTTCAAACAGCAAAGTCAGTCATTGTTTTGCTATTTCATTCACTAAATTTTGGCAATTGGAATGTCAGCAAAATTCCTCTCTGAAATCTCAAGTATTGCCACAATTCTTTTAAGAATTTGATGTCATTTGCAATTTAGAAATGTTACTGCTTTGTGTAATTAAAACAATGGCATAAAGTAGTTTTCCAAACAGGGAAAAAAACCATAATAAATTGCTTAAATAGAAGTTAAGAAATGGAAATGAGACAACAGAAATTTTGAATTTTCTTTGTGAAAACCAAGTTTGTTAATGTTCAACATGAGCAGTCTTTATGTTTTGCTTAAACTTGGAAAATTACTACCTCAAATATTTCAATTATTTTACTCTTATCTTATTTTACACTTTATAAATTTATCATTCTGGTTATAAGTTCCAGAAAGAAAACTTCTGAATACCAGCATCAAAAGTTGGCATTATAGTTTAAGTCTTGTGATAAGTTTCAAAATTGTGACAAAGAAATTTTAACAGCCAGGTTACTTAAACGATGATATCTGAACAGCTACTCAAATATAATATGATCATTTCCACACTGATGATGATGATGATGAAATAAATCATTCTAGTGTTGTCTAGTCTTGATTTTGGAACTCAGATTTCCACCCCCCCCCCCAAAAAAAATAATAAAACACAGCGTTCTCCTCTTCTGTTAGGTTGTGAATACCGGCTGATTTGAAGACAACATATGCTTAGGTTTACAATAAAGATACAAGTCAGTTACTTACTTATACATGGTGCAACAGATAACTTGCTCTGCTGGTAACCTGTAGCACACCTGTCACAGATGAGCCCTGCTACACCGTCCTTACAGGGGCACTGACCAGTTGTTTGGTTGCAGATAGTACCAAGGGATCCAACCTGATGACAATGGCATGCTGAAAGTAAAAGAGGAATCAACAAAATATTGGAGGGGACACATTTACTGAAAGACTGAACTTGGAATGTAAGGAGTGTATGTCCTTGGAATTTCACCTCTAGTGTGACTGCAATACTCGCAAAAGTACCGTCAGTCTCGGATTGTAATTTGGTTTGACAGATTAATTTCACATAAAGTTCATTTGAACAATTTTTGTTTGAGCAAAAACCAAAAGTTGTAGGATAATTGAAACAGAATCAAAACTCTTGCATTACAAAATAGCTATTTCATAGGGGAACAAAATGAGTACTTATGTGTTTACTGTTTGTTAACAAAAAAATTACTTTCATTCATATTTATCAAATTTTGGGAATTGACAGGAGATATATCTGTTGGGTTCCTATCTTAGTAGTAGATTTTTACTTGTACCCATATTCTAGCATTTGCAGTTTATATCTGTACTGATACTCAGATTTGTGAAATTGTACTCTTACTTTTACTCAGGACATTTTCAAATAGGAGTATAGGAACTGATACAAAATTTTGTACTCTTGTTTAGTGCCTTATACTTGTACTCATGCCAAGGAAAATTCTACTTGTACTTCTACTCAGGCTGTTGTACTCAAATTACAAGTCTGTTTAGTAGTTTAATTTGTTTCATCCAAATCTCCTTCACAACTGTATTTGAGTACTCAAGCTTCTAGCTGTTACTATACTTGGTTGAATTGATCAACTTAGTCTTGCTTGAGTTCTTAAAAATTTTGGGGGTAATTAAAATTACTTCTCTAAGCAAAGTTCATGCTCCTTCATTCTATCCTGATATTTGATGGGATTATTAAAGATGAGTTCCTCCAGTCATATATCATGAACAACAATGAATATTATTTATGCATGATGATAAGGCTACATTTCCTCCCCTTTGCTCACTTTCTGTGATAAATTTGCCACTTTATTGCAGCCAAAACCCCCAATAGGCCCACAGCAATTATCCACAGTTGGTCAAAGAAAATTAAGCAGTGCTAGCCAGATGAGCTAGTAAGTTTCTGTCACAAATCATCCTTGAAATGAGTAAGAGAGGAAAGGATGATGGATAAATCTAAAAGCTAGTAGTAGATAACTCCGCGTATGTATAGTGCATTAAAGGGTACAATATACTGCCAAGGAAAATTACCAAGATGTAAAGCGATAGTCTATGATTTAAGTTGATTACAAAGTCAAATCAAGATAATTGTCAGATGTAATGTGAGACTATCAAACAAAACCAAGAAGTCTTATACAAACAAGTGATGTGGAAACTGCTTGTTTTGTAAATTGCAGAACATTTGCTCTTTAACTTATTGCCATGGTATATAGTTGCCTGTAATGGAGCCAAAGAGCTTTGACATTTTTACACACACTGAAGTTTTGATGATATCTCGTGCACAGTGTAACCTAGCTGTAAGCTACTTCACATTAGGGCAAAGCCTAACTTAGACATAACTTAAATCGTTCAGTAAGTACTATAATTTGTAACTGTCAAACTTAGGCCTACTTAGGCACCCTTTACTACAAGATTGAACAACAGTAGTTGCACATGGAATGATAACAAGAGTGTCTATAAACATTCATTTATGGGAAATTAGTCCGGTCTTGAGACTTGTAACGTATCTGGGGTAGGACTATGCCAACTTGCCTAGGCATAACTTGAGTACAGGCATCTAGGCATAGGCTAACTTAGGCCTGTAATAACTTCAGTTTAACACTGTCACTGTGAGATTAACGTATATAGCTTATACAGAGGAATGTTTGTCATCTCTATTTGCTCTAACAACAATCTTTTACGTCAATGATTAAAGTGTGCCATAGAACCTTTGCTGTGTAAACATGCAATGAAAATGCCACTTTTATTAATCATTTGATCGACGATTGATGAGTGTTCTATAATTACTAATATTATCGTAACAAGTCTGTATCGCCGGACCACAGCCAACCTTTGGAGTAATATAAATGAATATGTATCGTACATTTACTTCCGTTCAACCTTCATGTATCGTTGCAGTGACGTCACACTCGATAGGGTGAACACAATTGTTATTAAAGTCCCTTCAACTCGCTCTTATTCTTTTGTTGATGGAATACCGGGATATTTCATAACTTCATGTGTCTTCGAGAATTGAACCTAAGATTCCTTTTATACTAAGCTCAGTTTCCATATACCTCTGGTATTCAAAGTGTGGGCTGCGACCCTTTTTAGGGTCGCCAAAAGGTTTTGGAGGCTCGCCAAAAGAATAAGTTATTCCCGAATTTGTGGAGGGAAAATCAGGAAAAAAACCTTGAAATTAAATTACTTCAAAAGTCGCAAAATATACACCCATTTTGCAACTAACCACTCTAAATCATATGAAACATTCTCAAAGGGGTGGGCCTCCTTTCACCCCGGTAGACCCCTTCCACGGGTCACAATATTCGCCAATGTATGGTAAGCAAGATGATGAAGCAAAGCGTTTGGAATACCAGGGCCAAACACGACAGTAGGTTTATAGGATTTGAGAACTGGGGCTCATGCGTAGTCATTGGTCTAAACCCACGGTTAATTCAATCGGTTATAAAATCAGCATGCAATAACTATAAAGTCACAAATATCGGAATCTCTTAATCAGTGCTATAAGTCAACGTACGATACTTCTTTCGACTTGGGGGTTTAATTGCAAATAGGAAAAGCGAAATCATTACAAGTTAATAACCATAAATTACATTCGTCATGAAAGGCAAGCTTACCTTTGCACACATGTTTATGCGTGATTTCTTTAGTACTATCTGTATAGAAACCTTCTTTACAATGATGGCAGAACCTCCCTGCGGTGTTGTGGCGACACTTTAAGCAGACGCCGCCGCTTTTACGACCAGAGAGTTGGTACAGTTCCATATTGAAGCGACATTTCTTCGCGTGTAAATTACAATTACAAGCTGTATACAAAGAGAGAGAGAGAAAGAAGAAAACATAATAATATAATTAATACTCGGTCAGTGTTCTACTGGGTCGATTCTTACTGGACCAGCAATAAGGTCACGTTCCAAAATATTAAAGATGGCATGACTTCTTCGGTTATGACCCATCGGCGTTTTGTATAAGCTATACGGCTCATGATGGCGAGCAGTATATAGAAAAACACGTGCGGTATACGTTAAAGTCGTTCACAATCCGAATCGAAATTTGTAAATGCTTTACATATACTTTACATATTTAAAAAGACTGATCTTCAAATGAAATTAAAATGAACAAACTAAACCTCCAAAATGGGATAATCACTATTTTTCATTTCACCCTTCTGAATAAACTCCGTTTCCGATTCCAAGGTACTATATATCGACAAAGTTCCTTAATATCCATGATAATCCACAGACGGAGCCCCTCTGCCCCCCCCCCCCTTCACCCTTGCCCATCTCAGTTATAAAAAAAAAGTGGTGACACTCCAAAACATTACCAACATAGTTTGGTCATGACCAGGAACACCGTTAAAAACATGTTTCATGAGCACCACTTTTTCGCTTAGTCATAAGTCTATCAACCGATATTCGCCTCACAACGGCCCACACCCTAGCTCCCCCCCCCCCCCGATCCTGGATACGACACTGATATCAATTGACTATATTTACGGACTTGTGCCTAACTAGCCTTGCGTCATGACTATGGGGTTTGCTACATACGCGTGCATTTCACACATTTGAGGGGGAGGGTGGTGCTTCCGATCTCGCTCGCGTATGGTCTTTGCTACGAAAAATGTATTCCGTTACTTATGACTATATGGAGGAGATTGGGGTTGATTTGAAAGTTGTAAATAGCTTTCAAAAATACTATGGAGTCAGTACTAATAAATAAACTTAATACAATTTATATAGTGATGTTCAGTATTAGTTGGGTTTGATTCGATTCATATTTCAAGAGATTATGATAATAATTTAATATATTATATATAACAATTAAATATTAATGCCTATATACACTGTCAATGTGTAAAACTACAGCTATAAAGCAAGGTAACATGCATGCAGTCAGTCAGACGACAAAAAAATAGCAAGATTCGCTTTTCATTTTTTTTTTTCATATATAGAAGAACAGAATCTCTTAGTTTCTACAATCACGTGCGGGGTCATCGCATACATGCATGTCAATTGTTTCGCGGGTTTTCTTTACGATTCCTTGAAGAATAAGAAACGTGAAGATATTACTGTATATGATTCCGCTTACAAGTTAATCACAACCTTCCCCATTTCCCTTCAAGCGTTCATTATTATTCCAATCCAGAGGATTAAATCTAAAGTGCTCCAGAATTTATTCATTTCATTTTGTTATTTTCATTATTATTTCTTTCTTTTTCTTTTTTTTTTTGAAAAAGGGGGGGGGCGGGAGGCGTAAGTAAAAGCAGGTTAAGGTTGCCCAAACGTTCATCAGAGAACCACACATAAAATGAAATATTTTTGCTCGCAGCTCTCAGAGGCAATCGTAAAATACAACGACTGAATAAGTAAAACTTCTGTTTCCGTATTCATTTTCCAAAGTTTTGGAATGTCAGACTGAAAAATTACCCAACGGGACTTTTTTTTCTAAATACTCTCTATAAACATGCGGTACATATTCTGGAAAGCTTGTTTTTCTTCCCGTGAAATTGAAATGGTTATTTGGTACTCTACGCTTCGCGGTTACATGATCAAATTTGTGAATATGGAAATAACTTTAAGAAAATAAAATTGTTCGCCACAGGTGCACTATATATACATGCATGATGTTGAACATTTTATATCTTCACCACCCACGATATTTGAGAAAGTGGTACATTATATATAACCTATAGGCACGACGTAGTTAAGTGTTTTTCTCGTACTTCGGAAGGAGCGTAATTGTTGACTACAACCTGGCACAGTGGCATACTGCATATAGAGTTGTTATTGGTCTATTGGTCCATGGAGGTAAAAACAGACCCATGATTGGTCCTATCTCGGGAAAGCCTGATTATTCTCCCTATCTCATGAAAAGTGCGAAGAAGCAGCAGGGGCACATCTTCTAGGACATATGCGATAATTGTTGTTATTGTTATTGTTGTTTTGTTTGTTTCTTAGATTGGATGCTGAAGTTCATGATATGCTGAGAGAATAGGGAAGTTCAAGCAGTTGAAGACCACGTTAGACATTCATAAGAGCAGCGTATCAAATGTGCAGTTTGCCGGTGAATATTGAGTGAAGAGGCTTGTTTGCAAGAAACGGAAGCTTCGAGTTTCCGTTGCTAAAACTCTGCATGGTTATGAAGCATAAAATTGAAGGTGTCAAGACTTCTCAAAGTGTGAACTAGGCTATCCAGT